>BPTQ01000001.1:271956604-272153328 GCA_019973895.1 Chrysanthemum seticuspe | reverse complement strand
TGTGCACAGCTTTGCCATCTTTTTCACAAGCTTGTAAAAAGCTTATCAGTTGGTCTCAGCTTGTGATACTTGGTTCTTGGGATAGCTAACCAAGCCAACTTAAGGTTCCAAGTTCACTTTTTCACTTTTTAGCTTATTTGAGTAGGCTGCTATAGCTTTTTAGTTTTGTCCAAAACTCAGCATTCACTGAGTCTTTACTCAGTGATTTTTTTCAGTTTTCTAAAAGCTTCTCAAAAGCTCATTATTAAAAGCCAATCTTTGCAAATTAGCTTTTTGGATAGCTCACTTGGTCAACTACTTAAGTGCAGTGTTTGTTTTCATTTTGTGGCTTATTCAAGTGCTTAAAAAATAGCTAGAAGATACCTAGTGATTCAAGGAGTTAACTGTGTAACAGTGTTTAGTTTTGCTTATTTGTGCTTATCTTGTGCTTATTTCTTAGTCATTTGCTTTTCAATTGTTGTAATTAGCTTACTTTAAGTTACTTAGCTCATTTTCTGTTTAGCTTTTGCTATTTCATAAGCTTGTTAGCCATTTTATCTTTATCTTGTGCTTATTTCATTTTTCTTGCCACTGTTGTAATCGTAGCTTATTTCTGTTCTTATAAGTCATTTTCAGTAAAAGTTGTAGTTAAAAGAAATGCTTATCTTCAAGTGCTTAATGAGTTTGTAAAAGAAAAAGTTAAAAAAAAAATAGTTTACAAAAAGTGCCACTGCTGGGATTTGATCTCTGGCCACCCAGCTCACCACACACACTCAATACCAACGCGCCCTTGGGTCTTTCTCGTTAAAAGCTTACACAATATATCTCTTATATACATTTTTCATTTTAAGCTTAAACGAGTATTTTAGCTTATTTCTAGCTTATCCAAAGTAGCTTTTTCCAATTTAGTATTTTTATTAAATCTGTATTAGTATTAAGTATTTTCTGTAAAAAGTTGAGATTTTTCTAATTAGTTTTAATATTTTTAATCAATTAATTAGTGTTTTATAGTAATTAAATCATAATAAAAAATATAAAAGTCAAAAAAATATAAATCTTTTTTCTAAAATTTTCTTTTATCATATGGTAAGTAAAAAAATTAGTTTTACACTCGTAGGCCTTTTATTTCATAAATTTTACGTTTTTGCTTGCGCTCCAGCGTAATTTTTAAACGTAACGCTCGTTTCCATTTTAAGTAACGTTTTTAGATAATTTGAGTTTACGTTTTAGTTAAGATAGTTTATTTAAGATATTTTATTTTATAAAATCACAAAAACATCATTGTAAAAATAGTGATAGCGTTTATTTAATAGATTTTAACTCTTTTATTTCTTTTAATTTGCATTTAAGTCGCTGTAATTTGTAAATCTTTTCTTTAGGTAATTTTTCATCAAAAACCTTACTGATCACTATCCTTAGTGGTTATTCGACATCTGATTGTGTTTAACACCAGTCATCCTCCGTGGGACATAACGACCCGGGAATCCACTGTATTCTCCTGATCTTAAATTGCATTGGTGTGTAATCTGTTTTGAGTTCCTTACGGCTGATCATTCACAAGTGATCAGCTTGCGTGAGAAAACTTGACGGTTTCGCACCGATCACGTATCCTGTGAAGGATATGCGTAAACAGTGACCTCTACGCATAAGGTCTACTCTTACGAGTAAGCCTTACGCGTAAGGTTTTTATACGCCTACGCGTAAGCTCTACGCATAAGGTCCCCTTTTTCTACGCGTAACATTTCTTACGCGTAAGTAAGGATCCTACGCATAAGCTTGTGCCTACGCATATACCACTCCTGTTTACGCGTAACTTTACCATACCTACGCCTAAGCCTTGATTGACCTTAATTATGAATTGTTACGCGAACATACTTGTAAATAAACAAATCATATCATCACGAAACCAATAATGTCATTAATAAACTTAAACGTTTGATATGTTGTGAACTATAAGTGATAACATAAACTTTAAAACTTAAAGTTAACTAACTTACGAAACATTTCACGACGTCATTGGACTATTGGACAAACAAGTGACTTAGGACTCGTAACAATCATTAACTCTGTACATTCAATAATTAGAAAATAAAAACCTTCTATCGACTAACATTATGTCTTTCGATATGTTGGTTCTTTTGGCTAATGTTATTTCAGATCACGACATGGCTGCTCAAATGAATGTGGATGCACCAGAAGTTCTCACAATTGCTGACATCTTCCCTAATGGTTATCCGAGAAATATTGGAAAGAACAACCTTAGGGTTGACTTTGATACCCTCACATGCTCGGAATCCTCTTGTCTCATTGCTGTGGATATTCTCAAGAATCATCCCTACCAGAACATGCTCTCTCACTCTGCTACAGTACCGGAGATCTACATTCAACAATTCTGGAATTCAATGCAAAGGATCAAGGGTCAAAATGCAGTGACTGTGACTCTCAATCACAAACAAGTCACCATCACTCATGCAGACTTACGGGCTGTTCTTATCATTCCAAAAATCATGCCAACCGACTTCTTTGCTACACCTACTGAACAGACAGTTCTGCAATTTCTAATTGATATTGGCTATGATGAAGCTACAGGAATTATTACCAAGCATTCTCACGTGGAGCTTAAGAACATTCCTCAACCGTGGAGAACACTCTACATCATCATCACTAATTCTGTCTCTGGTCGTGACAGTGGCTATGAGCATCCCAAGCTCATGGAACTTCAAATCTTCTGGTCGTTGATCAATAAGAAGGACATCGAGATTGAAGCACTGATATGGGATGACATGATGTCATTTCTCAAAAAGCTTGGCTCAAAGATTCCCTATGTCAGATATACAAAGCTTCTGATATAAAGAGCGCTTGGGCTTAATCCTGATATTCCCAAGAGGCTCAATGACCCCGACAATCACGACGTGTTGTCTGAACCTATCCTTTCAGTCAGAATCAAGGAATCGACAACAAAGAAACAAGGTGTCGTGCTGCCTGATCACCTTCTGACAAATGAAATCAAAAGGCTTGAAACATACAAAAGGTATCGAGTAGCAGTACGAGAAGGCAAAGTTGGTCATCTCGATGAAAAGCCTTCTGGAACACCTACTCGGAGAACCAGAAGAGGAAGTGCTGGAAGTGCAGTAAGCACAGAGAGTCAAAGGAAGGTCCCAAAGAGGAAACCTTCTCCAAAGAAGAAAGTTCCCTCTCAGGAAGCTGTTCCTATTCCTACACCTGAACCACCAAGAAAGCTGCTGGACAAAAGCTCTGAAGAAACACAATCAGACGAGGAGGTCCACTACTCTGAATCTGCAAATGAGCTACCTCCCTCAGTAGCAAAACCTCCAAGTCCAATAGCTGAACATGGCAAAGGAAAGACTCCTGCACTTGTGCCATATGATGAAAGCTCAGAAAGTGATGAAGAGCAACTGGATTCATCTTACAGGAAGAAAGTCAAATTCATTAGATTCCAACATGTTGCTAAGGAATTTTCAAAGGATCAAATGGGTGGCCCTGGAGGTTCAAGTGGTGCTGCCCACTCTAAACCATCTCCTGATGCGGTTAATTGACCCGATAAGGGAGCTGGTACCACCACTCTTCTGCAACAACAACAACTTTTGGAGGATTCTATTGAATATGAGTTTGAGGAACCAGCAAAAGAAAAGACTGAGGAAATACCTGCTGATGAAACAAAGACTGATGACAAAGCTATGTCTAAGGAGGAAACTTCTGAACCGCCTAAGGACCCCGAGTCTCCTCATGTCTCCTCCTCATCAGACTCATCATCTCATTCTTCACCACCACCATCAAAGAGATCAACCAAATCATCATCCAAATCTATAAAGAAGCCAACTCCATCTTGGATGTCTCAAGCTAAGAACCGAATCACCAAAGCTATCAAAAGAGTCAGAAAGAAAGATATGCTCTATCGAAAGATGAATTTCATTGCTGATCAGATAACTTATCTTCACGATGAGACGGAAAAGATGCAAGAGGTTAGGGAATACATACAAAAACTTAGGCAGGATAATCTACAAGGGAAAATGGACGAAATTATCAAGAGCTACACTCACAAGTACCTTCTTGACATAGTTCCTGGAGCTACACAGGAGATGTTCACCAGGCAACTTTATCCGAACCTATTGCACTTGGCCAAGCAGACGATGAGATCAACTCCAATGTAAGTTAGCATCAATCCAGTTGATCCTAAAATATTCTCAGATGCTGAATTGGTTGAACGGCTAGTTGCTCAAATGTCTAAACGATCTGCAACACTTGCTTCTCACGAAAGCAAATTGTTGGAAGCATTGCTGGAATACCAACTAAAATGTGCATGCCGAGAAGAAGCAGAAAGGCCTAAACATCCTAGAGACGATGAAGATAAGGATCAGGATAAGAATGATGAAGCTAAACGACAAAAGAAGTCTGGTGAATCATCGTCCATGCAACCTCCTCCTCAACAGACTCCAGCTCAACAAAGGTCTCCTCCTCGTTCTTCTACTGATAAACCTCAGGATTCTGAGTTACCGCCCAGACTCAGAAAACCGGTGATTATTTTGAGTATACGGGTTGTGACGATGAGGAAGTCCTTGAGCCCCTACAACAACCCACCTCTCCCAAACAAGTACAGAAACCAGAATCATCATCTAGGCCTTCGAAAAAGAAGAAGAAAACGACTCAGACTGACGTCGTATCGTGGCTAGACGATGATAATATAGAGGAATTTGAATGGTTCTCAACACTTGTCTACTCAACTCCCTACCCTGAAGAAGGTCAAGATCTGGTAGACGGTAACACTTTGGAGCATGCTAAAATTCTGCAAGAAAAGTTCCAAGTGAAGAAGATGACGAAATCCGAGTTGAAGCGAATCAAGAATGAAACATTTCAACTGTTAAAAGATAGCTCGGAAAGTGCCCTCGAGGTCGAATATCACCTTGAAAACATTGCTCGAGCTATGTCTAACAACATGGATTGGCTCAACCCAGAAGCAAACATCGACTTCACCAAACGGGACAATCCTTCATATTACACCGACTGGTCAAAACCTCTACCAACAATTGGCCAACCAGATGAACCTAGGATTCCATTCAGATATTTCTTCAACAAAGACTTGGAATTTCTTCTACACGGTGGCGGTGGGTCAAGGAAATACGCTACATCTTTGACACTTCCATTCCCAGCAACAATATACTCAAACTGCATAGCTATCGAGGAAAGAGCTAATCACTTGTTCTCCAACAAAGTGGAAGCATATGACCGAGATGCAATGTACGAGATTCATCATTGGCCGGAACGCCAAATAATCTACTACAGAAGCTGCCAGGTTCAGAAGTCTCAACATGCAGTGTTCAGTACTAAGGATATCGTTGCCATCAAACATGTTGATCTTTCATCTAAGTGGGACTACACCTTCCTAAAGAATATCGTGGTCAAACGACAAGATGAAAGAGATTATGCATTCTCTGAAGCTGACTTTGAGAATTTGTCTATCAACGACATTGAAGACATGTACCTTGCCAAAGTACAGGGTTGCATGAGACAATTTTCAACCGAAGTACAACGTGAATTCATCAAGTCATTGCTCATCTTCATCAGACGCATAGTCATCAAAGAACGTGTAGAAGATCTCCAGCTTGTAGTTGAATCTTATCAGACCCGTGTCAACTTCACTCCACCTCAGCTTGATCTTCCCGACATCAACCAGCTTTCACAATATACACTCATCAGTAAACCTTTCGGCGTCGTTTACCGTAGTGAACTTCAAAGAAATTGCTTAATGGCGTGTAGTGAACTTCACAAATTCGGGGATCACACTTTGAAGATGGTTAGGGACGGATTGACGTACAGGTTGAAGGATATACGTCAAAAGATTGGGTCTCCTAAGTGGTGGAATTCTCAGGAAAGAAGGGACGTGAGAAGGATCATTACCATGATTGATGAACGGTTGTTTCGAAGGGATCAGTTCAGAACATTAGAGAGCTTTGTTGGAGGTCGACCCAGGATCAACATCACCGGCTATCAACGCCCTGTGCGCATTCCTGGGAACATCACTGGACTACCTGGTACCCCTTGAACTGTTTCTTTCATAATATTTTGGATGTGTGATTAAATATGTCGATGGCTTGTGCACACATAACAGTGTACAACCCGTAATTGTAAATAAAGGACCATGTGGTACGCTTCAGTGCCACAATCCTTATAAAAGGAGCGAAAGCTTCTTACTTTTGAGTAAAACCTATCAAACCTTTCACTTTTCAAGGTTTTGCTCAAAAGAACAAGTACTTCCCCCTATTATTTTCAAAACCTCAACCGTTTATATCACTTGTTGAGGGGGAGTATTTGACTTAAAACTTTGTTCACCAAAATTTTCTTTGTGTCACTCTTCCCGCAACACTCGAAATGGTCATATTTATTCTCAAACATTTCAAAAATAACATTTTATATGCCATTTTTGAGGGGGAGAAAATATGTGATAAGAAATACGTTAGTTGAATTCTCGTGTGAAAAGACTTAACCAACGAATTGACGAAATCCTAAACTGTTAGTAACTCGAAAAGACTTGTCCGGGACGGGTAATAATTTCAAGCTAGTTCGCTGGTGATGTAAACGTGTCTCGCAAAGGACTTGTCCGAGTAGAATGTACCATTCGAGAAACTCTTGGTAGACATGAACTCTGACGGGTTTGACAACCTTTCGACGTTTGTCTACACCTTCAAGATAGTTATTAGAACTAGTTGTCACCTAAAAGCTGACAATGTAACTCTTTAACTATGCAACGTAACCGTGTCTCGCGGGGGATTGTCTATCTTGAGTTGATCAATTCAAAATGTGCGCGCTCTTTCCTCACTGTGTAAATTTCCGTTAAAACTCTTAAGCACATGTGGAGGGGGAGTATTTATGCAAAACCTATCTCAACAGTGGTACAAAATGTTTTCATTCACAATCACTGTGTGAGATCTTTCAAGTAAATGGTTTTATGGCAACATAGGTTAGTCATGGAGTTATAAGGTGACTAAGGTTAGGAATAACCGTCCTATGATCCGCCAGAGCCGGATGGATCTACCCAAGGACACCACAAATAGTTAGTATTTAGAAGTCCTTAGGTATGATTGTAAAAAAGGAGAAAATGAGAATCGGAGAAAGAAGGAGTTGAAGAATCAAAAAGAAATGTAAAGTAAAGGGTGAAAAGAAATAGCCCTCCAGATTATTCAACTTAGGGCAGACACCGGGTTCAATTCATATGCTACTGGTTGTCACTTGATGACACCGGTATTAAAGATTAAAAGTCGTCAAGGACCCAGTGACGCATGCACTAAACCTTCTTAGCCACTCAAGTTTCTCCCAACAGAAGCTTGTTTCATTCTCACTGGGAACCCTACATAATCTATCGGCTTTCTCTTAGATATTGCTAATATTGAAGAAGGAGACCCTCTCCCTAGTCTCCGCTCAGGAAAACCAAAACGCACAATTGAATCTAGAGCCACGAGATTCATCAAAAGATCTCTTAGGTACACTTGACATTTCATCACTTGATGATCAACAATAAGAACATCAGTGGTACGTTATCGAGTCCTTCATAGATCTTAGCTATCTGTCGAGAACATTTATGAGAGGTTCACATCTGTGATCCTCAGTGATTGAATGGAAACTCCTGCCAGGGTCAACATCAAACAGCCCTGACAGCAGGTCACTTCGGTAACTCCCCGTGGATTACGCTTAGTGTGTCTCAAACGGTCTACAGTCGTGAGGTGATGCTTCGGTGTACCTCAGCGACTCATCTGAACCGTAGGTGTACTTCGGTACATCGTGTTATCTCACTTGTGGGACTCCGGTTCAAGAACGGCCTTTGTAAGAATTAGAGTTGTGTTTTCACACTATGCTGTTAACACTCTCGAAGTTCAAACTTGTAAGTGCCGGAATCCGCTTATTTCTAACCGTTTTAATGTTTTCCTCTTATGGAAGCTCTGAAGCGGAATGATCATGCAGATTCTTCACATGTTCATTGGTTGGTCCCAAACGGTCAGGTTTATTACACAAGTCAACCACTTGTGAATGGTCAACCGTAATAAAAGTCAAACAGTCTAAAACCAAAGCAATTAAGTCCAGAAGAGTTTAGTGTTTCCCCGGGTCGTTAAGTCCCAACGAGCTGTGCGATTGAATAGCTAAACGCGTAGTGATCGGGTGATATTGAACAGGAAAGGGGTTATGATTGATTACACTAAGGAAATTGAATCTAATAAAGACTTTGAAGTCATTTTAATTCTATATTTAAAACCTAAAAATGATCTAAAATTACTTTTACTCTAAAAATGCAATTTAAAACTTTATTATGATTTAAAAATAATTTTTATGATTTTTCTTTTATTTATTTGATTTAAAAACTAATTTTAAACTTTTAAAACTAATCTAAAATACTAGAAATTATGAAATTAAAGAGGGAAATTGTGAAACTATTTTTCAAAAATCTAAAATGACTAAATAGAATTTTCAAAACTAATTTTGTATTTTTCTGATTTATATTATAATTTCTATGATTTAAAAACTATTTAAAACTAATTAAATTGCTAAAAATTACTATTTAAACTAGGAAAATTATGGAAAAATATTTTTTTGGCTTTTTATATTTATCTTAATCTAGGAAAATTGAAAAATTATTTTTCTGAATTATTTGTATTAAAAGCTATTTAAAAAGTCTTAAAAACTGATTTAAAATAAGAAAATTAGCAAACAGTGATGAAAAATTCAGGAAAAGTATAAAATTATATTATAAATCTATAAAAAATATAAAAACTATGCTTATGTGTGAGAAAATGAAACTGTAGTGTAAATGTCTTGCAAATAAGCTACTAACTTAAGCTAACAAGTGCAATAAGCTACCAAACTGTCTCAGAAGCTTAATTATACTAAAACTAACTAATATCAACTAATTCCAGCTACTCCTAACCTCTAATAAGCAATCTACCAAGTTTTGTCTTAAAATAAGCTCTAATGCCAAACAGCCCTATCCTAGCTACTTTCAGCTTATACAACTGCTTATTGAAAAAGCTTATGTGAAAAACAGAACTGAGGACCTCAAGATCACCAAGCAAACTACAAATGAACCAAAATCCAAGTCCTAATTATCTAAATTGAGGTCTGTGCAATGCCTGCAAGTAGGCCTGTTTCACACTCAGTTAATGCTGAGTGTGAACAGGGCATATGGGAGCTTATTGGACAGCTGATTAAGTGCTTAAGATTGTTCCCAAAAATTTGACAAAAATCAGTTTTATAAACTTGACCAATTGAACTAGCAAATTCCAAAATCTCACTTAATTTGAACCAAAAATGAAGCTATGAAAAATCTATAAAGTTTGGTGAAAAACTGTTTTTCCAACTTTTGACTTTTTAAGACAGATTTGAGAGTTTGACTAATTTGAGATTTGAAACCAATTTAAGAATTGAAAATGACGAATTATGATGAAATGAAGCTAATGCAAGCTAACTAAACTATATTTAATCCTATATGCAAGATTTTGAAAACTTGATGCTAACTGAAATGAACTTAGGAGCAGATTCAATGCGATTTTGACTTTAAGTGTATGCAAATGAAATTTGATGACTGAAATGAGTTCAATTAACCTTTATAAGCCTCAAACAACAGATCTCAGCCAATGAACAAACCTCAAACTCAGATGTGAACACCTGATCCAAACACTACTTAGCAAACAGTTTCCACTACTTATTCTATAAAATTCCTAACTACAGATCAAATCAGCACTTAATCTAAGTTCTAGCAACAAAATAACTACGAGTAACAGTTCTAATAAAGGTAAACAAGCTATAGCAAGGAATAATCCAAAAGAGTAGTAAACAGTTATGTAATTAGATTGAAACAGAACTCACAAATTGTTCAGCTTATATGCAGCTTAAACCAGAATCAAACTACCCTATTTTTAACCAAATCCAACCCAAAACCAGCTCTGCATCAACCCAAATCCATTTCCATAACTGCTTAACCCAAAATTCCCCACAGTTTGACTTTCGTTGACCAGGTACCCAATTTACTTGAACTTGAGTTATAAGCTTACCAAAAGCTATCAGTAGCTTAAGTAAGCTTATTTGAATTAGAAATAAGCTAATTGAAGCTTGAATTTAAGAACACGTAAACTGATTTTATAATAGGAAACATAAAAACATGAAACTTTGATAAAACCTTGAATTAATACTTGAAAGTAAATTACAATGACTAAATGGCTTTAGTTCAATACAGGAAAACTTAAGATTACAGTTTTAGAAACTAATTAAGACAATTAAATTAAAAACGACATACAAGAAAATTAAAACTTTTCACTACTCCTTTTCTCTAGCTTCTCTTCCCTCTATTTATCAACAAAAGTCTTCCCACTTGTGTTCTGAGCATTTCCCACCAAGAATCTGAGCCATTGGATGATTGGAGTTGATATTGGCCGTGGATTCGATTTTGGCGCCAAAAATTCTTTTGCAACTGGGGGTGGATTGAGTGCACGGTAAGAGGAAGCATTAAATGCTTTTGGACGTTTGGTGAGGTGGAGTGATAAGGGTGGTGGTATGTGAGCTGGAGGTAAGGGGTGGTGAGTGGTTTTGCAGAGGGTGGGTGAAGAAGGAAGTGGGTTTGGAGGGAAAACGAGGGAGGGTTTGACCGAGTGTTTGACCGGGTGTTTATTAATAGGGAGGGTTCACAAAAGGGGGGTCACGGGTTGTTTTGGCCTGGGGTTCAAGGTTGGGTTTGTTTATTAATAACACAAGGACCAAAATTGCAATTCCACCAAACTTGAGGGACCAAATCTGTAATTTTCCAAAGTTTATTATAGGGACCAATTATGAAAAGTTTACTTTTCCCAAGGACCAAAAATAATAATTTTCAAATTAAAAATGTCCAGGGGTAAATTCTATCAATCTTTGAAACTTCAAGGACTAAAGTTGCCATTTTGCAAAACTAAACTTTATAAGGGTAATTTTGACAACTTGAAAATCCCTGAGGGCATTTTATGAAAAATTACATGTTTTGAATAACCAGGGACTAGATTTTTACAATTATTGAATAAAACACAGTCTAAATATTTTTTCTGTCTTTTTGAGACTTTTCAAAGTGTTTTTGACTGGTTTTGCAGTGCAGAAGGAACAAAAATGATGAGTATTTACACACTCATCAATCCCCCACACTAAACTATTGCTAGTCCCTAGCAATCTTCTGAGAAAACTTAATGGATTTGAATCTCTTTACCAAAAGCCATTACTTCTGGAGTAGCCAATTGTTTCAGTTCAAGTAAGAACCTTGGTACAATGATAACCAAATGATTTTGAGCAAATCACCAGCTTTCAACGGTTTTGATTTGTCTTTACCAGAAGCCGTTTGATTCTGGACTAGCCAACTCTTAGATAAAATATCTTTGGTGAGTCGATTACCAATTATGGTTTTCCAACTGCCTTTACCACAAGCCATAAACTTGCGGGCTAGCCAACTCTTCACTAATTAAAGATATGGTGAGCTGAACACCATACAATTTTGGGCAAATTGCAAGCCGTCAACGGATTTGAGATATCTTTACCAAGAGCCGTTTGCTCCTGGATTAGCCAATCCTTTTGTTTATTAGACATGGCGGACTGATAACCGTAAGTTGAGTAAGTGCAAAACACTTACTCCAAAAAAAATTTTGGCCAAAAATGGGGGAATTGGGTGGTATAATTACATGATAAAATTCGTGAGAATTCCCCCCCACACTAGAAATGAATATTGCCCTCAATATTCAAAGTACCGGCGGTTATGCCGAAACATAGAATCGTAAAAGGGAAATACTACGGCCATTTTTTTTTGAAACTTTATATACAACAGCGGGGGGGGGGGGGGGGGGGGCAACTCCCCCCACACTAGGGTGGTAGAAAGTAGAAAGAAGTCAGAAATACGGGTGAAAACCCATATAGTGTGCTATTGTTTTTGATTCCCGAGTCGCTAGCTTGACTCGATCCCCGCATTCATTGGTTCATGGGGAAAGTTTGTAGATCCGGGACAACCACAGGTGGAATGTCCTCTCCAAAATAGTGCTTCAATCGATGACCATTCACTTTAAAATTTGGACCATCGGGTTGAGATAACTCAATAGTCCATAAGGAAATACTTTAGCGATGGTGAATGGTCCAGACCAGCGGGATTTTAGTTTTCCTGAGAAAATCTTCAATCTTGAATTGAAAAGAAGGACTCGATCACCGACGTTGAAAACGCGGTTCTTGATTTTGGAGTCATGAATCTTCTTTGTCTTTTCTTTGTAGATCAAAGATTTCTCGTATGCTTGACCACGGAGTTCATTTAATTCATTCATTTGAACTTTCTGGTGATCACCAGCTGTCTGAATATCGAAGTTGACATGTTTCAAGGCCCAGTATGCTTTGTGCTCAAGCTCAATCGGCATATGACACGCCTTCCCGTACACTAGCTTGTATGGAGTACACCCGATGGGTGTTTTATAAGCTGTACGGAAGGCCCAGAGTGCGTCATCTAGCTTATCCGACCAAGAGGCACGGTTTTTGCCTACTGTCCTTTCCAGAATTCTTTTAATCCCTCGGTTGGAAACTTCCACTTGCCCACTTGTTTGGGGGTGGTACGCAGTAGAGAGACGGTGAGTTACACCATACTTTTGCATGACTCTATCAAACTGGTCATTGCAGAAATGCGTACCACGATTACTGATTATAGCTCGTGGAGTTCCAAACCTAGCCAAAAGAGATTTTAAGAATTTCACAACAACTCGGGCATCGTTGGTAGGTAAAGTTTTCGCTTCAACCCATTTTGACAAATAGTCAACGGCCACGAGTATGTATTTATTTCCTCGAGATGAAGGAAATGGCCCCATAAAGTCAATGCCCCAGATGTCAAAAATCTCACACACTTGAATGGCGTTTTGCGGCATTTTATTTCTTTGTGAGATATTTCCGTGACAAATTCGTGGGCATCTTTGTAAATCGTGGGCCAATAAAATCCGGAATCAAACACCTTCTTGGCAGTGTAGTTGGGGCTATGATGTCCCCCAGTAGGTCCAGAATGGCAAGCCTTAAGAATGTCATTGGCTTCCTGACCATACACACATCGCCTGATGACTTGATCCGCGCAAATTTTGAATAAGTAGGGGTCGTCCCAAAAGTAATGTTTTACATCTTTAAAGAATTTGTTTTTCTGTTGGGACGACATTCCTTTCACCACAAAGTTACCCGCATGGTAATTTGCAAAGTCAGCAAACCATGGGGTAGAAGAGTCTCCACGAAAAGAAACCACATTGAGTGTTTCGAGAGGAAATGTTTCGTTTATTTCCTTTTTCTCGAACACATCTGTAACACCCCCAAAATTTCACAGCGGAAGCGTTCGGGTCATGGGGTGCTACTAAATCAATATACACAACACAAGGTAATAAGGAATGGAAATTTTATTCCATTTTCAAAATATGTATTTATTTAAGAAATAGTTTTACATCATTGTTTCAAGGTGCGGAAGTAAAGCCCATAAAAATATATGTTGTCCCATTAAAAGTTGTATTAAATATGATTGAAAACACTTCGGATGCCAGTCTTCAACGAATGCCTTTGCCAATGCCCATGCCAATAAGTAAACCTGAGAAAAACATGCTAAAATGTCAACACAAAGGTTGGTGAGTTCATAGGTTTAAGTAATCAAGTTTTCAAGTTGGACCACAGTTGCACATATAGCATCTCCGTGAATGACACTATATGCAAAAAGGCTATTACGCTAGTACCAAGTTCATGCGACCGAAACTACGACAGTGTGCATGCATCTAGAAGCATGATAAATAAAAGCCCAGCAAGTGTATTTCCAGTACACTCAATCAATACGATATGATATACGCCTGACGTTTGCCTATCCGGTCAAACTCGAACGGGGGTGTCATCCCCAATAGATCTATTCATAAAAATCGCGCCTCCCCAAAGGGAACTAACGGTAGCATAGTTGGGATTCAAGGTTGTTTCACGTAATAGTGTTTTCAGTTTCAGGTCCGAAAAGAGTTTTGCATGTTTCTCACCCCAAAGTTTTATAAACCAAGTAAATAAGAGTAAATGTGGGGCTATAAACTCACCTTAGCATCTCGGTGAATAAAGCACAAAGAAATCAGGTGTGATATAGCAGTGGCTCCTACCCGGAACCTAAGAATGAGATGGCAAGACTCAGTTTGCAGTTTTGTGTACTCAAGACTCGAAGTGTGTAAATAAATTTAAATGTTTACAAGGTGGTTGTGTTTAGTGTTGCTTGTGTGGCAGAGATTATGTTTAAATCATTTCAAATTATTTTGTAAGTATTGGTTCTTGGAATAGATATGGAACAATGTATGCGAAACTTTCGTATAAAAGTTGGCTCGAATATCAACTTGTATTTATTAGGTTTGTTAGGTTTCGAGGTGTGAAAATATATATCATATATATTTATTGGAATTGTGGGAAAATATAATATTTAGAAAAATATAATATTTATAGTTTACGGGAATGAAGTCGTTGAATAAAACAGTGTTAAACATATTTATTTAATGAAAAGTGATACAATAATATAAGTTATTTAAACTTATAAAGGTTTAAGATGAAAAGTGTCAAAGTATTCAACTTTGAAGAGTTAAAGTTGTAAAAAGTATACAAGTTACAATCTTATAAATGCTTTTAAGGAAAATATTAAGTGAGTTAAAGTTGGAGGGTTGAAAGTGTAACAATTTATGTAAGTTAGAAAACTTTAAATATCATTAAGAAAAACGTTAAATGGTTACAATTGGAGGGGCTGAAACTGTCAATCTGTGAAAGTTTAAAAATAACAAAAGAAAAAAAAATAAAAAGCATCAAATGGGCAGCGCCCAGATTCGAACTCACGACCTTGTGAATGAAGGTATACGCCTCTCCCAGCTAAGCCAATGGCTCTTTTGTGTTATGGCTTACAGTTTCACGTATTTAAGGGGGGGTTGTTACTGTGTTTATTTTGCTTACAGTTTACTAAGTAAAATACTATGCGATGTTTTCATGTATTCAGGTTTGCATGTTGTTGTGTTTTTCCAAAACAGTTTCCAATTTATTTCCAAGTGAAGAGCTTATAAGTATTAAGTATATATTAAGATTTTTCCACACAAGCTTTTACGATACATTATGTTTGTTTAGTTCCGATTTTATACGTGACATGTGTTTTAGTTTTGTTTTCAAAACCGTTTTATGTATATGTTAACAAGTTCAAAGATTAGCCACACAAGTTTAGTTTTATAATGGTCGACTCTTAACATATATTTTACGTGTGGTATGAATGTTAGAACGAGAAAGAATGAAATGAAAGTAAATCGAAAGGAGCTTACAATACCCTAGAGGGTGGCGATGAGGTTTTCAAAGACAAGTGACCGCGATCAAACGACTCTCTCGTTCCTTAAACCCAAACGAAATGACCAAGCTCCTTGCGTTTCTCCTTTGATCGATCCACAGTAGACGTTTATGTTTAGAGTGTGAGAAGTGAGTTTTGTTTAGTGAGAGTTTTGTGGGTTTTTCAAGAGTTTAGATGTCTGATTTTATAGGATATGATAGACATGGTCTTACTAATATTTTATGCAAGCATCCTACTAGTTCCAAGAAGATGAGAGTGATTGGTGAGTGGTCTTGGAGCATGCTTGTATTGGCAGCATCATTTTGGCATGCTTGAGGTCAAGTCTTTATCAAAATAGGCATGGAAGCACTAGGACTCTAAGGTATCTAGGTCAAAAGGCAAGTCAATGTGTGGTTTAGGCTAGTATAGGATTGTGTAGACTAGTTTAGATGTGCTCTTTGCTTTGCTTTTCGTTTACTGCACAAGAGAAAAGAAGAAAAAGACTTGTCTCCTATTTGGATTACACGCATGATGCATTTGACTAAAGGTGAATGTTGAATTTTTGTTTTGTGCTTTGTTGGGTTCACGCATGCATGCACAGAAACATAGAAATCACAATTTGTCACAATATTTGACAAAGTGTATATGTTGGGCTAGGAGTTGGAAATGGGCTTGGCTCAAAAGAAATAATAGAAAAGATTGGGTTGGTTTGTGTCTAACGAGCTCATGATAAAGAATAGAATCTTTGGATCGGGTTTGGGTTAAGAGGCCCGGTAGGAAATAAAAATAAATAAAAGTTTATTGTATTTATTTTATATAATTTTTTTATTATCAAGGTTGAGGTGAAAAATATCCCGTGACTTGTCGTGTTTAAAGTTCAAAACGAAGAAGAAAAAAAATATGGCCGCGTAAATCGGTAGGGAAATTTACGAGTTGTTATAGTACCTACCCCTTAAAAGAAACCACGTCCTCGTGGTTGACGATGCAAGAATCGTCGAGGTCGATACGGTGACGAGATGCAAGAATATATACTTAAAACGTGACATGGAAAAGGGATAGTCGTTCAAAAAAGATTCGGTGACGTGAGGCGATAAGTGAACAACAGATAAAGGATCCATTAAACGGAATACAACGCGGTTTTATAAAAGAGTACGATAGTTGAGTTCAAAACAGAAATAACAGAGTCGTATGAGGTTACGAAGGATAGAGCTTAAGATTGCCATAAGAGATCGTGACCAGTGACAGAGGTGGTTTAAATACGCGTGCGAGAATCAAGTAGTTGTATGTTACATAAAGAAATAACATAGAAGCAGTGATGAGTTGTACGTTATATAAAGAAATAACGTCGAGGTTGATATAGTGACGAGTTGTACGTTACACACAGAAATAACGTAAAGGTCGATTCAGTGACGAGTTGTACGTTACACACAGAAATAACGTAGAAGCAGTGACAAGTTGTACGTTACACACAGAAATAACGTAGAGGTCGATATAGTGATGAGTTATACGTTACACACAGAAATAACGTAGAAGTCGATACAGTGACGAGTTGTACGTTACACACAGAAATAACGTAGAAGCAGTGACAAGTTGTACGTTACACACAGAAATAACGTAGAGGCAGTTATGGAAGCATAGCATAGTGCGATATTGTAATAGTGGGCATGTTACACAGTTTAGCATAGAGGTATCAGGCATAAGCATTCGTAGTCTACTCTACACTATCCTTAAATTGATTATTCCTTAATCTCATTAAGTTTGTTACATCAACATTATTCTCATTTAAACTTCGCGACCCAATCAAACAAGAACAGCCTTAAAGTTTAAATGAGAATGAGCTTATAGACATTTAAACTTCGCAACCCAATCAAACAAGAATAGTCTTAAAGTTTAAACGTGAGTTAATTAAGAAACTTAATGACTTTGAGAAATAATTAATTTAATTCAAATAAGAGCTTATACGAACCTAAATTATAACAGTAACAGATAGCATGACTACATCGTGTAACAGTAGGCAAGGCATGGCAGACATTGGCAGCTGTGGCGGCATTGAAGTCTTTTTAGGAAAATTTGGTTATAGTTTAGGTTTTGAAAAATACCTAATTCTCTATAACCTTGGCTCTGAATACCAATCTGTAACACCCCCAAAATTTCACAGCGGAAGCGTTCGGGTCATGGGGTGCTACTAAATCAATATACACAACACAAGGTAATAAGGAATGGAAATTTTATTCCATTTTCAAAATATGTATTTATTTAAGAAATAGTTTTACATCATTGTTTCAAGGTGCGGAAGTAAAGCCCATAAAAATATATGTTGTCCCATTAAAAGTTGTATTAAATATGATTGAAAACACTTCGGATGCCAGTCTTCAACGAATGCCTTTGCCAATGCCCATGCCAATAAGTAAACCTGAGAAAAACATGCTAAAATGTCAACACAAAGGTTGGTGAGTTCATAGGTTTAAGTAATCAAGTTTTCAAGTTGGACCACAGTTGCACATATAGCATCTCCGTGAATGACACTATATGCAAAAAGGCTATTACGCTAGTACCAAGTTCATGCGACCGAAACTACGACAGTGTGCATGCATCTAGAAGCATGATAAATAAAAGCCCAGCAAGTGTATTTCCAGTACACTCAATCAATACGATATGATATACGCCCGATGTTTGCCTATCCGGTCAAACTCGAACGGGGGTGTCATCCCCAATAGATCTATTCATAACAATCGCGCCTCCCCAAAGGGAACTAACGGTAGCATAGTTGGGATTCAAGGTTGTTTCACGTAATAGTGTTTTCAGTTACAGGTCCGAAAAGAGTTTTGCATGTTTCTCACCCCCAAAGTTTTATAAAGCAAGTAAATAAGAGTAAATGTGGGGCTATAAACTCACCTTAGCAGCTCGGTGAATAAAGCACAAAGAAATCAGGTGTGATATAGCAGTGGCTCCTACCCGGAACCTAAGAATGAGATGGCAAGACTCAGTTTGCAGTTTTGTGTACTCAAGACTCGAAGTGTGTAAATAAATTTAAATGTTTACAAGGTGGTTGTGTTTAGTGTTGCTTGTGTGGCAGAGATTATGTTTAAATCATTTCAAATTATTTTGTAAGTATTGGTTCTTGGAATAGATATGGAACAATGTATGCGAAACTTTCGTATAAAAGTTGGCTCGAATATCAACTTGTATTTATTAGGTTTGTTAGGTTTCGAGGTGTGAAAATATATATCATATATATTTATTGGAATTGTGGGAAAATATAATATTTAGAAAAATATAATATTTATAGTTTACGGGAATGAAGTCGTTGAATAAAACAGTGTTAAACATATTTATTTAATGAAAAGTGATACAATAATATAAGTTATTTAAACTTATAAAGGTTTAAGATGAAAAGTGTCAAAGTATTCAACTTTGAAGAGTTAAAGTTGTAAAAAGTATACAAGTTACAATCTTATAAATGTTTTTAAGGAAAATATTAAGTGAGTTAAAGTTGGAGGGTTGAAAGTGTAACAATTTATGTAAGTTAGAAAACTTTAAATATCATTAAGAAAAACGTTAAATGGTTACAATTGGAGGGGCTGAAACTGTCAATATGTGAAAGTTTAAAAATAACAAAAGAAAAAAAAAATAAAAGGCATCAAATGGGCAGCGCCCAGATTCGAACTCAAGACCTTGTGAATGAAGGTATACGCCTCTCCCAGCTGAGCCAATGGTTCTTTTGTGTTATGGCTTACAGTTTCACGTATTTAAGGGGAGGGGGGGTTGTTACTGTGTTTATTTTGCTTACAGTTTACTAAGTAAAATACTATGCGATGTTTTCATGTATTCAGGTTTGCATGTTGTTGTGTTTTTCCAAAACAGTTTCCAATTTATTTCCAAGTGAAGAGCTTATAAGTATTAAGTATATATTAAGATTTTTCCACACAAGCTTTTACGATACATTATGTTTGTTTAGTTCCGATTTTATACGTGACATGTGTTTTAGTTTTGTTTTCAAAACCGTTTTATGTATATGTTAACAAGTTCAAAGATTAGCCACACAAGTTTAGTTTTATAATGGTCGACTCTTAACATATATTTTACGTGTGGTATGAATGTTAGAACGAGAAAGAATGAAATGAAAGTAAATCGAAAGGAGCTTACAATACCCTAGAGGTTGGCGATGAGGTTTTCAAAGACAAGTGACCGCGATCAAACGACTCTCTCGTTCCTTAAACCCAAACGAAATGACCAAGCTCCTTGCGTTTCTCCTTTGATCGATCCACAGTAGACGTTTATGTTTAGAGTGTGAGAAGTGAGTTTTGTTTAGTGAGAGTTTTGTGGGTTTTTCAAGAGTTTAGATGTATGATTTTATAGGATATGATAGACATGGTCTTACTAATATTTTATGCAAGCATCCTACTAGTTCCAAGAAGATGAGAGTGATTGGTGAGTGGTCTTGGAGCATGCTTGTATTGGCAGCATCATTTTGGCATGCTTGAGGTCAAGTCTTTATCAAAATAGGCATGGAAGCACTAGGACTCTAAGGTATCTAGGTCAAAAGGCAAGTCAATGTGTGGTTTAGGCTAGTATAGGATTGTGTAGACTAGTTTAGATGTGCTCTTTGCTTTGATTTTCGTTTACTGCACAAGAGAAAAGAAGAAAAAGACTTGTCTCCTATTTGGATTACACGCATGATGCATTTGACTAAAGGTGAATGTTGAATTTTTGTTTTGTGCTTTGTTGGGTTCACGCATGCATGCACAGAAACATAGAAATCACAATTTGTCACAATATTTGACAAAGTGTATATGTTGGGCTAGGAGTTGGAAATGGGCTTGGCTCAAAAGAAATAATAGAAAAGATTGGGTTGGTTTGTGTCTAACGAGCCCAAGATAAAGAATAGAATCTTTGGATCAGGTTTTGGTTAAGAGGCCCGCTAGGAAATAAAAATAAATAAAAGTTTATTGTATTTATTTTATATAATTTTTTTATTATCAAGGCCGATGTGAAAAATATCCCGTGACTTGTCGTGTTTAAAGTTCAAAACGAAGAAGAAAAAAAAATATGGCCGCGAAAATCGGTAGGGAAATTTACGAGTTGTTATAACATCCTGGTGAGGGTTTTCTAGACGGGACAGATGATCAGCAGCCAGGTTCTCAGCTCCTTTTTTATCACGTATAATGATATCAAATTCTTGCAGGAGGAGAACCCAACGGAGCAATCTCGGCTTTGCATCTTGTTTTGCAAAGAGATATTTGAGAGCCGAGTGATCCGTATACACCACGCATTTGGTCAAGATTAGGTATGGCCGAAACTTCTCAAACGCATACACCACAGCTAATAATTCTTTTTCTGTAGTGATGTAATGGGTTTGAGCTTCAGTCATAGTCTTACTCGCGTAGTGGATAGGCTGAAATGCTTGGTTTTACATTGCCCCAGGACTGCACCGATAGCAAAATCACTTGCATCGCACATGAGTTCAAAAGGTAAATCCCAGTCGGGGGCAACGAGAATGGGTGCTTCCGTAAGCTTTTTCTTTAATGTTTCAAAAGCTTCGATGCACTCAGGTGAGAAGATAAAAGGAGCATCCTTCTCAAGGAGATGAGTCATAGGCCGAGCGATTTTAGAAAAATCTTGTATGAATCTGCGATAAAAACCGGCATGACCTAAAAAAACTCCTAATACCTTTGACGGTAGTAGGATGAGGCAATTTAGCAATGACATCCACTTTCGCTTTGTCAACCTCAATCCCGTTTTTTGAAATCTTATGGCCTAGGACAATTCCTTCCTTGACCATAAAATGGCTCTTCTCCCAATTTAGACAAAGATTGGTGTCTTCACACCGTTTTAGCATTTTTTCTAAATGGGAGAGACATGTTTGAAATGAGTCCCCAATGACCGAGAAGTCATCCATAAACACCTCCATTGTTTCCCCGATCATGTCGTGGAAAATTGCCATCATACATCATTGGAACGTGCCAGGAGCGTTACATAGGCCAAAAGGCATACGTCTGTAGGCAAAAGTTCTGTATGGGCAGGTGAATGTGGTCTTTTCTTGATCCTGTGGATCAATGCGGATCTGAAAATACTCCGAGAAACCATCTAGGAAACAATAGTATTCGTTTCCTGCTAGTCTCTCAAGCATCTGATCCATGAAGGGTAGAGGAAAATGGTCTTTACGGGTGGCTTCGTTTAACTTGCGATAGTCAATACACACACGCCATCCCGTAACCAATCGAGTTGGAATTAACTCGTTTTCTTCATTTGTGACAACAGTTATGCCACCCTTTTTTGGAACACAGTGGATGGGACTGACCCAAGGACTATCAGAGATCGGGTAAATTAAACCGGCATCAAGAAGTTTGAGAACCTCCTGTTTGATAACCTCATGAATCTTAGGATTCACCCTTCTCTGATGTTGGACTGCTGGTTTGAAATCATCCTCCAATAAAATCTTGTGCGTACAAAATTCAGGGTTAATACCCTTGATGTCGGAGAATCTCCAAGCAATTGCTTGCTTGTGCAACTTCAAAACCTTTATGAGAGCAGTCTTCTCCTCCTCAGTTAAGTCCTTAGCAATTATGACGGGTAATTTATCATCACCCTCCAAGAATGCATACTCGAGATGAGGAGGTAGGTCCTTAAGTTCAACCTCGGGAAATTCTTCAGTAGATGTTTGTACGGATTTGATTTCTTCAATCGTGATCTCTTTCGGAGGGAGTGACGGTAATGGATCTTCATTTAACAATTGATCAAGATAAAGGATATCTCCCTCCGAATCATAAACACCATCATCAATTCCCGGTGGAATTGATTCATCATTAGCAAGAAACTCATCGATCTCTTCTAAAAAGAAGTCACCTCCCTCAAACGGAGTAAGAGAGGGGGAAGAATTGGCAATAATTGGTTGAGAAGATGTGGTGGGATCCCCACTCACAGAATTATGAAAATAACCAAGAAACTCTTAAGAGTACTCCTCTGAAGCAATATCAATTACATCGATTCGATTAACCGATTCAGCATCATAGTTTGAGGAGTACCTCGAAGTTTGATCAAGGTTAAAGGTGACAGCTTCATTACCCACACGTAATGTGATTTCTTGCTCAAATACATCAATGAGAGCACGGCCCGTTCTCAGGAATCCTCGTCCAACAATGAGGGGAACCCGATGATCGGCATCGAAGTCAACAACCACAAAGTCAGCTGGAAAATGGAACTTTCCTACTTTCACGAATACATCCTCGGCGATGCCAAGAGGACGCGATATAGAACGATCTGCAAGCTCAAGAGTCATGCAGGTAGGAATAAGTTCTGGAAGAGAAAGTTTCTTCCATACTGAATAAGGCATCAGATTGATGCTTGCACCAAGATCGGCGAGGGCAAAGCATTCAATCATTCCTGGAAAAATACAAGGTAGAAGAAATTTTCCAGGATCTCCAAGCTTCTCGGGAAGCTTCTTTAACAGAACTGCTGACCAGTTCTCGTTCAGAGGAGTTTTAGCAATTTCAAACAGTTTTTCCTTGTTGCTTAACATGTGTTTGAGAGTTGATGCAAACTTGGGCATCAGCATGATAGCATCCGCAAAGCTTATGTCAAAATGTAGTTCTTGGAAAATTTGAAAATTTTTTTCCATTTGATGACTGGCTTTTTCGCGGAGCTTTTGCTCATTTAAACGTGATGGGTAAGGAATAGAAGTTTTGGATTTGGGGTTTTCAACTGGAGGTTCAAAAACAACTCCTGGTTTGGATTTGGGTTTCGGGACAACTTGAGGATGGACATGTGCTGTGCTCTGTGAGCTAGTGGGTTGCACTTGGTCCTTTGTCGCCTCAGGTTCACTTTCCACTACCTTCGGGAGAGAAGAAGAAGAGGTAGTAGGAATAGCGGGTCCATCATATGAAGCACCACTTCTGGTTGTGATCGCCTTTGAATCGCCCCTCGGATTAGCGATCGTGTTGCTAGGTAAAGTACCTGAGCCCGAGGGTCGATCATTTAAAGACTTCTTAATGTCAGAAATCTGGCTAACCAACAACCTTTTCATTTCCTCTTGGGATTTCATGAATTGCTTCAACAACTCATCAGATGATGGTCCAGTTGGAACAATGGCTTGATTTTGTGTAGAAAAATTTTGGCCTCTATTGTTTGGATTAGGGCCTTGATTTTGGAAATTTCCTTGATTATTGCCATGAAAATACCCTGGGTTGAAATTTCCCTGACCTTGGTTTCTATTAAAATTTCCTTGGTTTTGGAAATTTTGACTTTGATTTTGAAAACCGTTATTCTGACTAAAATTACCTTGGTTTTGAAAACCTTGGTTCGTTCTATTCTGATTTTGATTACGGTTTTGGTTTTGGTTTAAACCGGGTGGTCCAGGGTAGTGGTTAGGACGGTGGTTCGGGTCCATAGGAGCACGGTATTGGTTGCCTCATGAATTGGAAACCCCGCCCACAGCGTTTGCTTCAAAAGGGTTACCATCGGTGGCCTTACAGTTGTAATAGGCATGGGGGCCACCGCAAGTAACACATACTTCCATTTTCTTAACTTCAGCAGGAGGTGAAGTTTGTGGAAAAGAAACTTTCTTTTGGTTGGAGAGAACCAAAGCTTGAATTGCTTCCGTGAGTTTGTCAATCTTAGCATCGGTGCTAGATTGACTCACGGGCGATGAAGCAGAAGGACCAACACTGACTTGGGAAACAACCGGTTTGCTTCGTGCAGTGCGGACTTTAGACTTGTTTTCAATGATCGCTAAAGCTTCTTTTACAGTTTTGCTCAAGAAATTTCCTCCAGCGGAGGAATTGAGAGAATCTTGATCAGATTGACTCACTCCATTATAGAAAGTATCGAGTTGCATCAACTCGGAGAAACCATGGTGAGGACATTTGCGGAGCAACTCCTTAAAACGATCCCACGATTCACTGAAGGATTCATCAAACTTTTGTGTGAACTTGATGATTTCGTTTTTAAGACTCGTGGTTTTGGAAGGTGGATAGAACTCGTTCACAAATTTCTTCACCAGGTCTTCCCATGTTTCGATCGATTGAGGGGGTTGTTTTTCAAGCCAAATCCGGGCTTGTCCCTCGAGGGAAAATGGGAACAGAAGAAGTTTGACAGCATCTGCAGGGACATTCTTGTATTTGATGGTAGATGCAACCTTGTTAAACCATCGAAGAAGGAGACCCTCTCCCTAGTCTCCGCTCAGGAAAACCAAAACGCACAATTGAATCTAGAGCCACGAGATTCATCAAAAGATCTCTTAGGTACACTTGACATTTCATCACTTGATGATCAACAATAAGAACATCAGTGGTACGTTATCGAGTCCTTCATAGATCTTAGCTATCTGTCGAGAACATTTATGAGAGGTTCACATCTGTGATCCTCAGTGATTGAATGGAAACTCCTGCCAGGGTCAACATCAAACAGCCCTGACAGCAGGTCACTTCGGTAACTCCCCGTGGATTACGCTTAGTGTGTCTCAAACGGTCTACAGTCGTGAGGTGATGCTTCGGTGTACCTCAGCGACTCATCTGAACCGTAGGTGTACTTGGGTACATCGTGTTATCTCACTTGTGGGACTCCGGTTCAAGAACGGCCTTTGTAAGAATTAGAGTTGTGTTTTCACACTATGCTGTTAACACTCTCGAAGTTCAAACTTGTAAGTGCCGGAATCCGCTTATTTCTAACCGTTTTAATGTTTTCCTCTTATGGAAGCTCTGAAGCGGAATGATCGTGCAGATTCTTCACATGTTCATTGGTTGGTCCCAAACGGTCAGGTTTATTACACAAGTCAACCACTTGTGAATGGTCAACCGTAATAAAAGTCAAACAGTCTAAAACCAAAGCAATTAAGTCCAGGAGAGTTTAGTGTTTCCCCGGGTCGTTAAGTCCCAACGAGCTGTGCGATTGAATAGCTAAACGCGTAGTGATCGGGTGATATTGAACAGGAAAGGGGTTATGATTGATTACACTAAGGAAATTGAATCTAATAAAGACTTTGAAGTCATTTTAATTCTATATTTAAAACCTAAAAATGATCTAAAATTACTTTTACTCTAAAAATGCAATTTAAAACTTTATTATGATTTAAAAATAATTTTTATGATTTTTCTTTTATTTATTTGATTTAAAAACTAATTTTAAACTTTTAAAACTAATCTAAAATACTAGAAATTATGAAATTAAAGAGGAAAATTGTGAAACTATTTTTCAAAAATCTAAAATGACTAAATAGAATTTTCAAAACTAATTTTGTATTTTTCTGATTTATATTATAATTTCTATGATTTAAAAACTATTTAAAACTAATTAAATTGCTAAAAATTACTATTTAAACTAGGAAAATTATGGAAAAATATTTTTTTGGCTTTTTATATTTATCTTAATCTAGGAAAATTGAAAAATTATTTTTCTGAATTATTTGTATTAAAAGCTATTTAAAAAGTCTTAAAAACTGATTTAAAATAAAAAAATTAGCAAACAGTGATGAAAAATTCAGGAAAAGTCTAAAATTATATGATAAATCTATAAAAAATATAAAAAACTATGCTTATGTGTGAGAAAATGAAACTGTAGTGTAAATGTCTTGCAAATAAGCTACTAACTTAAGCTAACAAGTGCAATAAGCTACCAAACTGTCTCAGAAGCTTAATTATACTAAAACTAACTAATATCAACTAATTCCAGCTACTCCTAACCTCTAATAAGCAATCTACCAAGTTTTGTCTTAAAATAAGCTCTAATGCCAAACAGCCCTATCCTAGCTACTTTCAGCTTATACAACTGCTTATTGAAAAAGCTTATGTGAAAAACAGAACTGAGGACCTCAAGATCACCAAGCAAACTACAAATGAACCAAAATCCAAGTCCTAATTATCTAAATTGAGGTCTGTGCAATGCCTGCAAGTAGGCCTGTTTCACACTCAGTTAATGCTGAGTGTGAACAGGGCATATGGGAGCTTATTGGACAGCTGATTAAGTGCTTAAGATTGTTCCCAAAAATTTTACAAAATTCAGTTTTATAAACTTGACCAATTGAACTAGCAAATCCCAAAATCTCACTTAATTTGAACCAAAAATGAAGCTATGAAAAATCTATAAAGTTCGGTGAAAAACTGTTTTTCCAACTTTTGACTTTTTAAGACAGATTTGAGAGTTTGACTAATTTGAGATTTGAAACCAATTTAAGAATTGAAAATGATGAATTATGATGAAATGAAGCTAATGCAAGCTAACTAAACTATATTTAATCCTATATGCAAGATTTTGAAAACTTGATGCTAACTGAAATGAACTTAGGAGCAGATTCAATGCGATTTTGACTTTAAGTGTATGCAAATGAAATTTGATGACTGAAATGAGTTCAATTAACCTTTATAAGCCACAAACAACAGATCTCAGCCAATGAACAAACCTCAAACTCAGATGTGAACACCTGATCCAAACACTACTTAGCAAACAGTTTCCACTACTTATTCTATAAAATTCCTAACTACAGATCAAATCAGCACTTAATCTAAGTTCTAGCAACAAAATAACTACGAGTAACAGTTCTAATAAAGGTAAACAAGCTATAGCAAGGAATAATCCAAAAGAGTAGTAAACAGTTATGTAATTAGATTGAAACAGAACTCACAAATTGTTCAGCTTATATGCAGCTTAAACCAGAACCAAACTACCCTATTTTTAACCAAATCCAACCGAAAACCAGCTCTGCATCAACCCAAATCCATTTCCATAACTGCTTAACCCAAAATTCCCCACAGTTTGACTTTCGTTGACCAGTTACCCAATTTACTTGAACTTGAGTTATAAGCTTACCAAAAGCTATCAGTAGCTTAAGTAAGCTTATTTGAATTAGAAATAAGCTAATTGAAGCTTGAATTTAAGAACACGTAAACTGATTTTATAACAGGAAACATAAAAACATGAAACTTTGATAAAACCTTGAATTAATACTTGAAAGTAAATTACAATGACTAAATGGCTTTAGTTCAATACAGGAAAACTTAAGATTACAGTTTTAGAAACTAATTAAGACAATTAAATTAAAAACGACATACAAGAAAATTAAAACTTTTCACTACTCCTTTTCTCTAGCTTCTCTTCCCTCTATTTATCAACAAAAGTCTTCCCACTTGTGTTCTGAGAATTTCCCACCAAGAATCTGAGCCATTGGATGATTGGAGTTGATATTGGCCGTGGATTCGATTTTGGCGCCAAAAATTCTTTTGCAACTGGGGGTGGATTGAGTGCACGGTAAGAGGAAGCATTAAATGCTTTTGGACGTTTGGTGAGGTGGAGTGATAAGGGTGGTGGTATGTGAGCTGGAGGTAAGGGGTGGTGAGTGGTTTTGCAGAGGGTGGGTGAAGAAGGAAGTGGGTTTGGAGGGAAAACGAGGGAGGGTTTGACCGAGTGTTTGACCGGGTGTTTATTAATAGGGAGGGTTCACAAAAGGGGGGTCACGGGTTGTTTTGGCCTGGGGTTCAAGGTTGGGTTTGTTTATTAATAACACAAGGACCAAAATTGCAATTCCACCAAACTTGAGGGACCAAATCTGTAATTTTCCAAAGTTTATTATAGGGACCAATTATGACAAGTTTACTTTTCCAAAGGACCAAAAATAATAATTTTCAAATTAAAAATGTCCAGGGGTAAATTCTGTCAATCTTTGAAACTTCAAGGACTAAAGTTGCCATTTTGCAAAACTGAACTTTATAAGGGTAATTTTGACAACTTGAAAATCCCTGAGGGCATTTTATGAAAAATTACATGTTTTGAATAACCAGGGACTAGATTTTTACAATTATTGAATAAAACACAGTCTAAATATTTTTTCTGTCTTTTTGAACTTTTCAAAGTGTTTTTGACTGGTTTTGCAGTGCAGAAGGAACAAAAATGATGAGTATTTACACACTCATCATTCATGCCATCATCTTCACTAATGCAGCGAAGCAGACCTGAGGCAGACTTGATGCAGACTACAATATACTATCACTTTCATCGCAAAGAACAACGATCAAAGAACAAAGTTAAAGATGACGTCAAAGCATAACTGTTCAAAGAAAACTATCTCTCTACACTGGGGAGATTGTTCGAATCAAGGCATTTCTTCTCACAAGAAAGAAGAATGTCAGAAGACGTCAAAGCTACTATTACATCAATGCCTTCACCGTTTTTCATCACCAACACTTGAGGGGGAGATTGTTGGAATCACTCCTAAACCTTAATTCAAGTGTTAGTTACTCATATGTAATAGGTAGCTTATTATGGCCTTTATGTTTGTTTAAGGTCTAGCTTATGGTCCAATAAGGAAAAGGGAAGGAGTGGGAGTGTTGCCCTAGCTACTTGCCTATAAATAGTCTTGTATAACCCTCACTTGAGGGTTGGTTGTTCAATGCATTTCTCATTCACTCTATACGCTTAACCTTTCTTAGTTCATACGTGCGTGTTTGTGTGTGTGTGTTGTTCATCCGCCTCTCTTCTCCTCTCTATTTCTTTCATTGATGCTTGTGTTGTAAAACTAGTGACCTAACAGTAGGAACAGCAGTCCTTTGACATACTTTCCTCATTTTGTTTTAGGATAAGTGCACGAAATATTTGAAAATTGGTTTAGCGCAACACTTTCCTTTCTTGAAGAACGGGTTGCAATCGGAAATTATATCAAGCCATAGTTAAGCACGGGTTACAGTCTGAAGTAACTGCAAGCCATAGTTTGTGACATGTTTTGAAAAGAAATATTTACACCTCCTGCTCGAACTTCATCTATGGTCCCGTGCCATTGTTGAATGACATTTCTAAGACCGTAGATGTTATCGATACCAGAAGACATGTCTTTGAAAAAACAAATTTTTTTGTCTTTTTCATATTTTCTGATTTTTATGGATTTTTGTAGGTTTTATATATTTTTTTCTTTTTGTTGGTTTTATATTTTTGTATTTGGTTTTTGATAAATATTTACAAAGATAGAGAAGATGACATAGTTTAAGAAGATGATGATACGAGTACCGAGATAAGGATATCAAACAGCCCCGTTGTAGAAGATAGAAATCGTCAACTCTTAAACATCCACCACCAAAGCTTCCGAGGCTCCTGAATTGAGAGAAATTGAACCATCTGAAAGTGAGACTTTGGAAGCTTCCCCCCAAACCGAAAATCCTTTTGTTGAGCAGATTCGAAGCTCTATTTCAAGCTTGCCTTAGCCAGGTGTACAAAGAATCACACCATTATCATCGATCTTGCTGCTCCTTTTAAGAATGATCGTTGTGATTCTTCGTTCAGGGTTATATCATCAACAAGAAGAACAACAACGTATCATCCCACGCTTGAATGAATCTTCTCAAATTCCTTATCCTCTGAAGTCTGAAGTGATCCATACCAAAAGGTGTTAAGAGAACTATTCCCCCAAGTAGTTGAATTTATGCAGTCAGTCTCTTTGAATAATGCTCAAGAACTCTCCCGAATACACATCATGAGGGGAATGAAAACACCTCCCCAATGTTCACATTTTTCTTCCTTGATGATCGTGTATGAAGCTCAAGAACCCGAAGTACACCAATACCCAAGAACTCTCCCGAATACACATCATGAGGGGAATGAAAACACCTCCCCAATGTTCACATTTTTCTTCCCTGATGATCGTGTATGAAGCTCAAGAATCCGAAGTACACACATTCCCACCGAAAGAATAACTGATAACACCTCCCTCATGTTATACATTTATCTCCCCTGAATATGTCATACTTGTGTACCTCTTTTAACATCAGAAACTAACTCTCACATCTCTTCCCCCACATAGTTGGAATAAGAACACTAGAAGCCACGAGTCAAACACCGAGATTCTCTACGGTCATGACATTTGTCTTCCCGGGATATCTTCAATCACTTAGAAGAATTAAGTTCATCAATTGTACTCATTGAGCTTTTAGATGTGTGTCTCCTTCCCCCTTGCTGGTTTTGAGACTTCAGAATCAGCAATACATTATAAGTCCAGATACTAGAAATCTTTTGAGAAGAACACTTTGTAATCTTGTGAGAATCAAATTGCTGAAGAAAGAATGTGAGCAAGTCTAACTAGGGATTAAATCTGACATTTCAATCTCCCCCAATTAGTGCTCTCCCTTAAATTGACAATCTTTTAGATGAATGCCCAGATTAAGAAGAATTCTTTAGATAATCAAATGCAACTCGTCTTTAATCATGCAGTAGAAAATGTATAGCAGACTATAGACTCGACCTTCTTCAAGATTGTTCGTTTGGGGAATAGAAAGTTAACATCTTCAACTCACCAAAAGCATTCCAATTAACTTACAACGTGCAAATCCCATTAACTAAAATCCCACCCAATCAAACAAGAATAGAAAGATGTTCATCAAGGAAATCAACAGTCAGCCCGCAACGAACACACGAAATGGTAACACCAAACTACCAATCACATCAAACAAGAACAGAGATATTGTTCAGAATCATCATGTTGATGTGTACGTTAAGCATTAACCGGAAGCACTTTGTCATAAATCACATTAGCCCGTGTGAAGATGTCAACCAATGGCTCTTAGAAGAAACTCCATGTAAAGATGACCCGATAAGAATCTCGGTTCTTACATGAGTTAGAAGCCGTATGACCATGTATTCTCATAAATAACTCAACATGCAGGATTATCATACTTCTTTTCCCCCTCAAGAATTGCATACAGATATGCCATTCTTGATTAAACAAGTGAAAATCAACCAAATGTAGTCTATTCACACTTCTCTCCCTCAAAGGTAGCAAATGATGTCCCCATCGTCATTATAATCGAGCAAGTGGAATAAGAGAACAATTATCGGTAGTCCGGTTCACTTGATAATTGAAAGCGCATGGAAAAAGCATGAAGCATGTTGACGAGAATGGTCATAATTGAGAAGATTTCTATTCTTCTGAAGATAAAGCGCACTCAAAAGTATACTTTTCTTTTCTTTAGAGTACGAGGCTTGAACTGTTGTGTTCAAACATCATAATCTCTCTCTTTTCATCTACTCTTGGCAAACTTGTAATCAACCCCATTATCATTCAGTAGGCTCTTTGTAGTGACAGCTGATGGAGAAAACCCAATATGATGAATTTGACCCTGAAGTAAACTAACCCAAACTCGTGACTTAAACTTGCACATATGTAACAAAGAGCGGTGACGGGAATTCATGCCCTTTTGAATCTCTAAGTACTCTATACTCTTCAACCAACCAACCATCAAGTATTAGACGTACATCGCCTCTTGAAAATCCATAATTTAATGTGACACTGAGCACTACAACGTAACTCCTTAAAGTGATAGTTATTTTTGGTGGTAAGTGATAACATCAAATAGTCCTGAATATTAAGTGTCAATTTCCCCCGATAATGCTCGTTATTTATATCATTTATATGGATTTACGTTTATTTTCCATTGTTTTCCACTTTCAGGTAAATTACGAGCATGGAAGCTAAAGACGCGGAAATGGATATATATCTAAAGATTTACCATAGTATGCTATTTTGAAGAAGTTATGGCGTAAATCATCTCTCACATTACGCCGTAACTATTGCGTGACTCAGTATGCCAACTTATCAGAAGGTTACGGCGTAACTCCTTCCAGAGGTTACGACGTAACTACATTAGGTCAAAAGAGGTTCCACGCCGCTGATACTTACGCCGTAACTGCTGCATCACTTACGACATAACTGAGTTTAATGAAGACTACGGAGTAACCAATCATTAGGTTACGCCGTAACCAGCAGATCTAGTGCATTTTACGAAGAAATAGAAGGTTACGGCGTAATTCCTATATTGGTTACGCCGTAACCCAGATCTGGCCTATAAATACCCCACGAATTCCAGCATTTCTAATCATCCTATTCCACACACAACACTCTGAGAACGTGGGAAAAATCTCAAGGCAGGTCTAGAGGAGCATACGGAGCTGTTTCCAAGGGAGAAGTCACTCCATTACGATAAGCATTAGCGTTTTATATTTCTTTTACTTTCAATTCATGTATTTCGTACCTTTGAATATTGAATTGATTTGCATGATTAATATGAGCGGCTAAGCACCTTTTGGTGCTAGCCTAGTTATGATTCCCTAATTGTTTTGTTTACGTTTACCTTTACTTCCGTTCAATTATTTCTAAGTGTATGCATGCATAGTTCATTGGTAGTCACCCTTGGTTCGGTAGTTTTGAATGGCGGTAGAGGACAATTGCCTAGGAGATATGACCAACTGACCCTAGGTGAGCGGACTAAGACGGGAAGGGTAAGATATGACCAACTGACGACCCTTTCTACTTGTGCGATTTGACCAACTGATCACCTATCGTTTGGATGAACTTAAGAATTGGGGGGTGTAGTGTCTAAGTTCCTAACGGCCGGGCACTAACTATTATGAATCTAGCATGTAGCGGTACTTAGTGACTTGGCTTAGGGGACCAGGAACAACAGGACTTATGACGGTGCGCCTGATTTCTCATGTGGTGGCATCTTTGCTGATAGGTTAGGGCGAATTGACCAAATACTGTCCTCTCGAATTTGACCCCACCTGAAGTAATTTGAAGTAAGTAGACGCAGACATAACTAGCTAGGATGATTAACTAGGTTAGCACCACTTCTCTCTATTGATTTCCTTTCACCATTTATCTGCTTTTATTTACTTTATTCTGTATTAGTAGTTTAATTAATTAAAACCCTATCGAAACCATTATTATTCTGTGACACTAGACTTAGTAATAATCCAACACACATAGCTCTTGGGACGACCTCGGCTTTACCGTTTACTACACTACACACGACCGGGTACACTGCCCGTTAGTGCACTAGGGTAGACCATAGGTATAGCGAGACACTATAAATTTAAGACCTAGTCAGTAAAACCTACATCAGTAAGCGCCCAATTCCCCCAAGTGGTAAAATAAAAGGAAAAGTCACCCAACAATAACTAGATTTCCAAGTCTTCGTTTTTGATAATAAGCTCGAACAAGGATCATGAAGAATCTTCACCCAACCATCCCCGATACCTTTAGATACTAAGTACACTTGCCCGTGATATTTCACTTCAACGTCAAATAGATAATACTGAATTAACACCGTTGTCACATCTTCTAGTTAAAAGCTCAGATCTAGCCTCCTTTGACGTTTTAAGTGAGCTATGATAATGGTTTCATCCCTACCATGGTTAAAAGCACATAACCCCGTAAAACCTTATAATAACCAAACCGCCAAGAAGAATATCCAAACACACATGCAATTCATGAAGTACACCCTTTATCCCTTCTTCGAAGGAGAAACCGTAGCACCAGCATCAGATAAGATCTAGAATTACACTTTCCCTTTCTCCAGGATGAATTTATCATCACGGGATTTTACAATTCTATGGTTTAAACTGAGAAATAGATTCTTTCGCGGGATTTTACAAAACCAAGAATAAACCGAGAGATAGATCAGGAAATGCATTTTACTTTTACCAGAATGTTTCTATTGTCATGGGATTTTACAAGTCTATGATTTAGACCGAGAAATAGTTTCTTTCGCGGGATTTTACAAAATCAAGACTAAACCGTAAACAATGTCAGTTTGAATGTGTTATGACAACTTTGGTTTGGTGAATATCTGTTTTATGGAAACATGCATCGGTTCATCAACAGTTCATTCTCCGTCATCAACAATATCATCAAAAATTCTTTACCCATATGTAGACAACTTCACAAACCATACTGAGTCAAGTAGTATAAACACCTTTTCCCTGGAGGTTAACTGTAAGACATCAAAGTACATGTTTCTCCCCCATAATGGTTTCGAACTTTCAGAAGCATCATTAATGTGTACGACCATTTGCACGAGAAGTTCTTGTCATAAGCAAACATCTTGAAAAGTCATGAGGAGATTCTTGAAATATTTTGCTTAGACTGTGAAGTATCATTGACATGCTGTAGCATCGAGTAACCCATGAGAATTTCTGATTACATCTCAACCATTAAACACTTTGGTAAACACACCATTCACGTATTCTGACGGCTATAGCAATGACCATTCAACTCCAAATAAGAAATACCGTACAACCAATCCCGTAATTAACTTTGTTCATGTATCGATTCAAGCCGTAACATAATATTTTTCGTGAAAATGTATATACCAAGATACCAAACCTCACAACATAACAAATCTCATCATCATACCAAATCTCTTCATCAAATTACTTTATCACAAATCTCATCAATACGATCCAATTTTGAGAAGTCCATCATGTCCATCATCCAAATCTAAGTCAACAAAAATACAAACACATCCGGTTTACATTCGAGCCCATATACGGTACACCTCCTCTCCAAAATGCAATACCCGATTCATTTAAATATTTTACCCGGAATCAAATCTTCTCTCGATCCAACATCTAAGTAGAATACCAAACACATAATACCTTTGGGGTATATGAGTACACATGAGAACATAACGGCCCACCAATCACATTACAACGTTTAAGTCCAATATCCAAATTCAATTAAGCAGGTGGACCAAATTCATGTTAAGGTAGTATTGTGTAAACGCCCAATATCTAAAATCACGGCCCATGACCATTCAACTCATACGTGGCCCAAGTCAAACATACAAACTGGTCGGCCCACAAAAACTACTAACATACTCAATCCAAGTGTTATAACCTAATTGCTCGGATATAAAACACAAGCAATCTCATAGTTCACAGTTCACCCTAATAATACCCTACTATCTCTCATCCAAAATCAACGCCCCCATCCAAAAAAAACGCAGCATCTCCAATATCTGCTTTCAATCACAACACCCTAGACAAACATCAGCCACCCTTCTCCTAAATATGCTCACAACAAAACGCAGAACCACCCACACATCTTCTCTTACTACCTCGCCACAAGGATGGCTCGAGGGTTTTGATGGCCACAGGGATGGTACGTGATTCATCTTCAGATTCAAAGGGATGGCCTTAGGTTTGATACAGCTTCAGGACAACAAACAGGTCTCGGGTAGGTTTTTTTAACAATTGTTGTAGTTGTTTAGCAAAAACCGAACGAAGGATGGATTAACACACGAGTTGTGTTGATTCATTCTTAGATGATTTCGGATTGCAAAGAAGTTGAACTTCATAGAGATCAATGATGGTGAAGTTAAATTAATCTTTTAGAAGATTAGTGCAAAAGAATTAACAAACTGAGATCTCATTTATCCATTTATTTTAGTTTTCTTTCACTTGACCAAGATCTATGATGAGCAAGCCATTCATGAGATTAGACCCTCGAGGTCTTGATAAACCTTATATGATCCACGAATCCTGAAAACTGAGATTCAATATATTTACTATTTTGTCCTTTTGAGATTATGTGTCGAACCACATACATGATTTAACATGTTTGTTAAAGTCATTTTTGTATGTTCGAATATTTGTCAAGTATATTGAATCAATGATGCTTTTTCTATGTGGTTTATATGGGTCAGAAAAAGATCTTTGCGATCATTTTCAAACCAAGAAACCAAAAGAAAACTGAGATCAAGAGTTATCGAAAACATGACCCATGAAATATCCCTTTTGTTTGAGACTTGTTGTTGAAGTAGCATGATGAGTGTCTAAATACTCATCATTTTTGTACAAAATAAACTGCAAAATCATCTGAAAATACTCAGAAACACATCAAAATGATCAAAATATCACAAATCAGTGTTTTATGTGTTTTAAAAGCAAAAATATCAAAATCAGATGAAAAACATATCAAATTTGCAAAAATTGCAGTTTCAGTCCCCCAAGTTTCAAAAGTTGTCAAAAACAGTCCCTGAGCACATAATTTCAAAAGTAAAGTCACCAAAGGTCCTTTTAAAATCAAAAGTTATCAAATTTAGTCCTTTGGTGAAAAATATCAAAAGTTTGAGAAAATTACACAAATGGTCCTCCAAGTTTGAAAATTGGCAAAATTAGCCCCTGGAAAATTGCAAAATGGCAATTTTGGTCCCTATACTTTTGAAGCTTGTCATTTTCAGCCCTTGGAACAAGTTTGATGAATTGGCAGTCCTAGTCCTTGTAATTTCAGAAATGGCAAGTTAAGTCCTTAATAATTAAAAACCCTTTGCACTTTAAACCCTTGTCACTAACACTTTGGACCCCTGCCATCTTATCATTTTGACCCCTGCCACCCTTTTTGGCCTGGTCAGTCAACCAAAGTCAAAAACGACTTTTCCCACCATCCACTGTACACCTATCCCTTCCCTTCCACTTGCTCTGCAACTGAAACCTCAGGCACCATCACCTCACCTTTCCACCCCCCTCCTCATCATACCCACCTAACTTACCCACTACAATAAATGCACCCCCCCCCTAGTTGATAAAACACAGCCTACAAGTCAAACCAAGCTTTCCCGCCAAAATGAGCTAACACTCATAACTCACCCATTGGTCAATTTCAGAGGTGGGATCTGCTCAGAAGGCCACGTGGAGCACTTTTGGAGCATAAAAGAGCAGAGAAGGAGCAAAGAGAAGTAGTAGTTTTTAGTTTTAAAATTTCCTTATGTCGTTTTTATTATTAATGTATTAGATTAATCTTAAAGCTTTAAGTTTTTGTTTCCAAGTATTAAACTCAAGTGATTATTGCAGTATTATCAAGTTTTAAACTTTAATTCCAAGTCTTTATCTGTTTCCAAAAATTTGCATTACTGTTGAAATTTTCAAAGTTAGAATCTCATTCAAAAGCTTCAATAAGCTCATTTATCAGTTCCATTGAGCTTGAATGAGCTTAGCATAGCTGTGTACAAGCTAACATTCAAGTTTCAACTCATTTTGAAACTTGGTCAATAAAAGTCAACAAGGGTACAAAAGTGATGCAGGACAGGAAATGGTTGGTTCAGACATGAGAATGGGTTGCTTTGGAGTGATTTGGGTTGGTTTGAATTAGGTAGTGGTTCTTGGTTCTCTGGTTTGCTAGCCATAGTGGCTTGGGACAAGTTGTAAGTAAATTTCAAGTTCTTGTGCAAAATCTGTATTTGTAGTTAAAATCTGTTAAAACCTGTTCTATTAGTAGTAATTTAGTTATATTAAATTAGCTGGATCATAAAAACAAGTTGGTTAAGAGTTTGGGTCAGTTTTGAGCTCATAACAGTATGTAAAGGAGTGTTTGGATCTATGGCTTTATCTGTCACAAAGGTTTATTCAGTAGTTCAGTTTTAGTGGTTCATACTTGTGAAGTGTGTTTGAGTTCAATTGAATCAAGAACTTGGGTCTGCAACATCAAAAAGTCAAAACATCACCTAAATCCATCTATCTGTTCACTGTTGGGGAATTGGGATTAGCAGGCCATCAGTTTGTGTTTAGAAACCCATAAACTTGCTTTCATTGTACTTAATACATCTTATAACATCAATCTAAGTGACAAAAATTGGATCTAAAGTTCAGTTTAGTCAAAGTTCATTACATCTTCAAAAGTCAAAAAGTGTGAAAATCTGTTTTAGGCTCAGTTACAAGGAATTTTCTTGAGTTCATGCTTGGGTCTTATCAAGTGAATCTGGGTGTTTCAAAAAGCTCAGCTGGTCATCTTTCCTATAAGCATTTTATTAGAATTTTGTGATTTATTTAGAAGCCCCAAAAAGTCCTCTCTTTTAGGCCAAAAGTGCCCTGCACCAAAAGTCAGTGAACACTGACTTTTTCACAGAATTGGTAGCTTGTGTACAGAGCTTAATAGAGCTTGTCATAAGTTGGTTTTTGGTATACTAGCTCTCAACCAGGTCCTTTCCAAGTCCCAATTCTTATTTTTCAGTTTGAGCTTATTTATAAGCTTGTGCATGTGTCCAAACTAGCACTCAGAATCTGTTTTAGAGTTAAAATTCATAAACCTCAAAACCTTGCAGTTTGCTATTCAGTGATTGTAACCTGTTGTTTTGAGTTGCATTTGGTCATTTTAAGTAGTTTAGAACTTCTGTTAACAGTTGGTTCATTTTGGTACTCATTTGGCTTATTTTAGTGCTTATTAATAAGCATTTGATTAAGCAGTTCTTAAATTCTCCATACAAGTGCCTGTTTTTCCAATTTTCTCATATTCCTAGTATTAATTTAGACTTTTCCTGAAATTTTCAGATTTTTCTAAGTTGTCTAGCTATTTTTCTTAATTTAAAGTAGTTTTTAATCATTTTTAATTAGCCTTTAATATAAAAAATTAAGAAAAGCTTCAAAAAAATAATTTTTCAATTTTCTTAGGTTTAGATAAATATAAAAAGTAAAAAAAGTAATTTTCCATATTTTTCATAGTTTATTTTATAATTTTTAGTAATTTAATTAGTTTTTAATAGTTTAAAATTCATAGAAAATAGAAAATTAATCAGAAAAATACAAAAATAGTTTTGAAAATTCTAGTTTGATATTTTAGATTTTTCTAAGTCTTAATTTTATTTTTCTAGCTTTATTTCCTATTTTCTTGTATTTTAGGTAATTATTTAATAGTTAAAAATAGTTTTTAATTAATAATAATTAGATATTTAGTTATAAAAATAATTTTCTTTTTCTAAAAAGTTTCTTTTATCATTAGGATTGTAAAAATATAATTTTCATATTTTTAGGGTTAATATTGTGTAAGTTTCACGTTTTTGTTTGTACGTCACGTAGTTTTTAATTAAGTTTTATTAAAACAAAAAGAACAAAAACATCATTTTAATAATAGTGATAGCGTTTATTTAATAGATTTTATCTTTTTAGATTTCCTTTAATTTGCATTTAAGCCGTTGTAATTTGTTGGCTTTTCCTGTAGTTATAATCATTCACAAATCTCTGTATCCGTTCAAATCTTCTCGATCACTAAACGCTTGACTATTCTCGCACGGCTCGTTGGGACATAACGACCTGGGGAAACATTATACTCTCCTGATCTTCATTGAGTTGGTGTGTGAGCTGTTTTAAGTTCCTTACGGCTGGTCATTCACAAGTGATCAGCTCGCGTGAGAAAACTTGACGGTTTCGCACCAATCAAATTTTGGCGCCGCTGCCGGGGAGCAGTGCTAATAGTCTTACTTCTAGCAGATTAGTAGTTTGAATATTCACTCTCTGTTCATACCATCTATCTATATCTATATATATTTCTATAAAAAATCCAAAAAACCCAAAAACAGCCAAAAAACGTATAAAACACAAAAATATTTTGCTTTTGTTTCTATATATGTATCAAATATAAAAATACAAAAAGATTCGTCGTTTTCTAAAATAATAAACAACTTAAAAGATTACCACCGCAAACCAAGGCAGTGCACTACCTAACTGGGGGTGCGACCATAATAAGTTCCCGAACCAAAGATTAAAACTTGCCTTTGTGTCCTTGATAGTGGTGTACCTTTTTCAAAGAAGCCATTCATCTTGGATTATTGGTTAAGTTCACTGTTGTTTTGCCTCGATCTTGTGTTAATTGATTTTGTTGTGATATCGACGTTTCAGAACCAGAAAACCTAAAAAAGATTCTCCTTACCCCATTTTCACCAATTTCATAATTCCTTTCCTTAACTCTGAATCCTTTAGAGTTAACTCTAGTGCATGCGCACTCGTTCTTCTAGATCATTGAGTCCTTTTCGTGATCTAGCAGACATTCCTAGACGACGTTCTCGTAGACGTGCTGCCCAAATAGTCGAACCCGAGATTCGTACTATTTCAAACAAAATGGCAGACGAACGAACTATGGCGGAAATGCTCCAGGCACCCACCGAGGGTTATGGAGATGCCATCATTCTACCAGTAATCAACTCTGATCACTTTGAATTGAAGACACATTTGATCACACTTGTGTCTACAAATCAATTCCACGGGTTTGATCGTGAAGACCCGTATGCACACATCCGTTGGTTTAACAAGTTGACTTCAACTATCAATTACAAGGATGTGCCGCAGAAAGTCATCAAGTTGATGCTATTTCCATTCTCACTTGAGGGGACAGCCCGGATTTGGCTGGAAAAAGAACCCCCTCGATCCATCGAAACTTGGGAGGAACTTGTTCAAAAGTTTGTCAATCATTTCTTTCCTCCATCAAAGACGACTAATCTAAAAAATGAAATTTCTGGATTTCGTCAAAATTTCGATGAAAACTTTGGAGAGGCGTGGGAGAGATTCAAAGATCTCCTCAGGAAATGCCCTCACCATGGATTCACGGAGCTTCAACAAATCAATATCTTTTACAATGGGTTGAATGGTAACGATCAAGATTCCTTGAATGCAGCCGCAGGTGGCAATATCTTGAATCGTAAGCCTAAAGATGTGATTGAAATTTGCGAGCAAAAATCGAAAGTTCCTATTTCTCGCAACAAAGTCAATACTCCGAACACTCCTGCTTCTACATCTAATAACTCTTCTGAGTTAGCTGCTCCGATAGCAGCTCTAACGGATGCCATCCGTTGTATGATTAAGGATGTTAAGGAAATTAAAAGCGAGATTCATAAACCAGAACCAATCAAAGCCGTAAACAAGGTGTGTGAAACTTGTGGTGGTCCACACGCGTATTATGATTGTCAAGCAACCGATGCTTCCTTTTACCAAGCTCCCGTAGCTTCGGTAAACCACAATCAATACCGACCACAGGCTGATCCTCACTACCGTGCACCTAGCGGTATGACACCACCTGGTTTTCCTCCTGTGCAAAACCATGGCAATCAAAATCGCTTTGTTCCGAATCAAGGACAAAATTTCAATCAAAACCGGAATAATCACAACCCACCCTACCAAGCTCCAAATCATCATAATTATCAACAACCTTCTCATGCTCCCCCACCAAATGACTTCATGAAAATTACTGAGTCAAGCATACGTTCTATGCAAACTCAGATCAATAACATGAGGGTTGAGCTGAAGAAGGAAATTGATACCACAATGTCTCGGCAGACAAATGAGTTGAAGAATATGATGAGCAGTTTCATGAACATGAACACGAACCAAGCTTCATCATCTTCTGGAGGACTCCCAAGCAATACAATTACCAATCCCAATGCCGAGTTGAAAGCCGTCACCACTCGTAGTGGTAAGACGCACAATGGACCTTCGACTCCTATGCCCCCTCCTCCTGTGGCAATGAGTCAAGTTACCAAGGAAACAACGGACAAGGTGCATTATTCAAGCCCACGAAGTACCGCACACGTCCAACCTTCGGTAGTCCAAGCTTTAAGTCCAGAACCCGAAGTTTCGAAGACACATTCTGAGCCAGAAAACACTTCCATCCCGGCTCAAAAGTCTAGTCAGCTTCCTTACCCATCAAGAATGAATGATGAGAAGCAAAAAGACAAAAACAAAGAGCAGATGGAAAAATTTTTCCAAATCTTCAATGAGCTTCACTTTGATATAAGCTTCGTTGATGCTCTCGTTCTAATGCCTAAATTTGCATCCACGCTTAAAGGCTTACTAAGCAACAAAGATAAGTTGTCTGAGATGACGAAAACCCCTCTAAATGAGCAATGCTCAGCGGCCATTCTTAATAAGCTTCCCGAAAAGCTTGAAGACCCTGGCCGGTTTTTAATCCCGTGTGATTTCTTGGGGATGTTTCAATGCTCCGCCTTGGCCGATCTTGGCGCTAGCATTAACCTCATGCCACTCTCAGTATGGAAGAAACTGTCTCTTCCTAAACTTTCATCCACTTGTATGACACTCGAGCTAGCGGACCGTACCATAACTCGTCCACTTGGGATAGCCGAGGATGTCGTGATGAAAGTGGGAAAGTTTCACTTTCCTACTGACTTTGTTGTAGTAGACTTCGATGCAGATTCTAGAGTTCCCCTCATATTAGGGAGAGCTTTCTTAAGAACGAGTCGTGCTCTGATTGATGTGTTTGCTGAAGAGTTGACCATACGGGTTGACAATGAAGAGCTCACGTTGAATATTAACCAGAACTCCAAACCTCTATACAAACAGAGTGTTGCCACAATTGATCAAAAATCTGAAAGATTCAATGCAACACTCTCTAATTTCACGGTTAAGAGGAGTTTTCAAAAACGTGCTGAGCTCAAAGCTTTGAAAATCACCCCTGGCTCAAACAAATGGTTTGAAAGCTGTACCAGGGAAGTCAAGAGTGTTCTTGATGATGATGATGATCTAGATTCGGAGACTTCATCGGAAGTAGTGGAAACTGCTAGCTCTAAGAGCACACCACTTGTCCCACCTCCGGAATCAGTTTGTCGCATCGAGTTTGTTAACTCTGTGGATGAAACCAAACTCTCTTCAGTTTCATTTGAGTTGGATGATGATGTTTGTGATCCAATGGGAGACATTCTTCCCATTGATGAATTGCTCAAAAATGATCTATCATCTTCCAGTCTTATTTCCGACTCTTCCATCCCTTCCTTCACTCCTGATGAGGAAGATGACAACTTTTGGAATGAAGTCGATGCATTTCTTAGTGATGAGTCAATTCCTACAGGAATTGATAACACTTACCTTGATGCGGAGGGAGACATCCTTTTTCTGGAAAGTCTGTTGATTGAGGAACCATTTCCCACCCTCCCTCCCGGACATCTTCTTGGCAATCACCATCTAAGCTCCAAGTTTAAGCTTAAAGATGTCAAAACTGGTGATTTGCTTCTCTCTGCTGAGGAATGGACTTGCATTATCATGTACGTCTTTATTCCATTCTTCACAGATGGTGTGGTTGCTCTTTCCCTTTTCTCTTTCGGGAATGAGGACACCATCTTTGACCCCGGTATCATCCTTTATAGTTTCTACTATTAACAATACCGAGGTTGTATCTCGTCGGTGTGGAACTTTCTGATGTTCATATGTTCATTAACATTGTGAACGAAAGTCCGATCGAGATTGGTTTTCCACGTTACTTTCCCCATGAACAAATGAATTCGGGGTCGAGTCAAGCTAGCGACTCGGTAATCAAAAACAGTAGCATGCCATATGGGTTTTCACCCATATTTCTGTCTTCTCACCTCTTTCTACCACCCTAGTGTGGGGGGGTTGCCCACATGTTTCAAAAAAAAAAAAAAAAAAAAAAAAAAAAAAATTCTTTCTGAATAATGGCCGTAGTATTTCCCTTTTACGTTCTTTGTTTCGGCATAACCGCCGGTACTTTGAATATTGAGGGCAATATTCATATCTAAGTGTGGGGGGGAATTCTCACGAATTTTATCATATAATTATACCAATTCCCCCGTTTTTGGCCAAAATTTTTTTTGGAGTAAGTGTTTTACACTTTCTCATTTGGTTATCAGTCCACCTTGTCTAATAAACAAAAGGATTGGCTAATCCAGGAGCAAACGGCTCTTGGTAAAGATTTCTCAAATCCGTTTATATGGCTTGCAATTTGCCCAAAATTGTATGGTTCTCAACTCACCATATCCTAAAAAGTGAAGAGTTGGCTAGCCCGCAAGGTTATGGCTTGTGGTAAAGGCAGTGGAAAAACCATAATTGGTAATCAGCTCACCAAAGATAATATTGATAATTTATCTAAGAGTTGGCTAGTCCAGAAGGGTACGGCTTCTGGTAAAGACAAATCAAATCCGTTGAAAGCTGGTGGTTTGCTCAAAATCACATGGTTATCGGTGTACCATGGTTCTTACTTGAACTGAAACATTTGGCTACTCCAGAAGTAATGGATTTTGGTAAAGAGATTAAAATCCATTATGTTTTCTCAAATCATTGCTAGGGACTAGCAATATCTCAGTGTGGGGGATTGATGAGTGTCTAAATACTCATCATTTTTGTACAAAATAAACTGCAAAATCATCTGAAAATACTCAGAAACACATCAAAATGATCAAAATATCACAAATCAGTGTTTTATGTGTTTTAAAAGCAAAAATATCAAAATCAGATGAAAAACATATCAAATTTGCAAAAATTGCAGTTTCAGTCCCCCAAGTTTCAAAAGTTGTCAAAAACAGTCCCTGAGCACATAATTTCAAAAGTAAAGTCACCAAAGGTCCTTTTAAAATCAAAAGTTATCAAATTTAGTCCTTTGGTGAAAAATATCAAAAGTTTGAGAAAATTACACAAATGGTCCTCCAAGTTTGAAAATTGGCAAAATTAGCCCCTGGAAAATTGCAAAATGGCAATTTTGGTCCCTATACTTTTGAAGCTTGTCATTTTCAGCCCTTGGAACAAGTTTGATGAATTGGCAGTCCTAGTCCTTGTAATTTCAGAAATGGCAAGTTAAGTCCTTAATAATTAAAAACCCTTTGCACTTTAAACCCTTGTCACTAACACTTTGGACCCCTGCCATCTTATCATTCTGACCCCTGCCACCCTTTTTGGCCTGGTCAGTCAACCAAAGTCAAAAACAACTTTTCCCACCATCCACTGTACACCTATCCCTTCCCTTCCACTTGCTCTGCAACTGAAACCTCAGGCACCATCACCTCACCTTTCCACCCCCTCCTCATCATACCCACCTAACTTACCCACTACAATAAATGCACCCCCCCCCCTAGTTGATAAAACACAGCCTACAAGTCAAACCAAGCTTTCCCGCCAAAATGAGCTAACACTCATAACTCACCCATTGGTCAATTTCAGAGGTGGGATCTGCTCAGAAGGCCACGTGGAGCACTTTTGGAGCATAAAAGAGCAGAGAAGGAGCAAAGAGAAGTAGTAGTTTTTAGTTTTAAAATTTCCTTATGTCGTTTTTATTATTAATGTATTAGATTAATCTTAAAGCTTTAAGTTTTTGTTTCCAAGTATTAAACTCAAGTGATTATTGCAGTATTATCAAGTTTTAAACTTTAATTCCAAGTCTTTATCTGTTTCCAAAAATTTGCATTACTGTTGAAATTTTCAAAGTTAGAATCTCATTCAAAAGCTTCAATAAGCTCATTTATCAGTTCCATTGAGCTTGAATGAGCTTAGCATAGCTGTGTACAAGCTAACATTCAAGTTTCAACTCATTTTGAAACTTGGTCAATAAAAGTCAACAAGGGTACAAAAGTGATGCAGGACAGGAAATGGTTGGTTCAGACATGAGAATGGGTTGCTTTGGAGTGATTTGGGTTGGTTTGAATTAGGTAGTGGTTCTTGGTTCTCTGGTTTGCTAGCCATAGTGGCTTGGGACAAGTTGTAAGTAAATTTCAAGTTCTTGTGCAAAATCTGTATTTGTAGTTAAAATCTGTTAAAACCTGTTCTATTAGTAGTAATTTAGTTATATTAAATTAGTTGGATCATAAAAACAAGTTGGTTAAGAGTTTGGGTCAGTTTTGAGCTCATAACAGTATGTAAAGGAGTGTTTGGATCTATGGCTTTATCTGTCACAAAGGTTTATTCAGTAGTTCAGTTTTAGTGGTTCATACTTGTGAAGTGTGTTTGAGTTCAATTGAATCAAGAACTTGGGTCTGCAACATCAAAAAGTCAAAACATCACCTAAATCCATCTATCTGTTCACTGTTGGGGAATTGGGATTAGCAGGCCATCAGTTTGTGTTTAGAAACCCATAAACTTGCTTTCATTGTACTTAATACATCTTATAACATCAATCTAAGTGACAAAAATTGGATCTAAAGTTCAGTTTAGTCAAAGTTCATTACATCTTCAAAAGTCAAAAAGTGTGAAAATCTGTTTTAGGCTCAGTTACAAGGAATTTTCTTGAGTTCATGCTTGGGTCTTATCAAGTGAATCTGGGTGTTTCAAAAAGCTCAGTTGGTCATCTTTCCTATAAGCATTTTATTAGAATTTTGTGATTTATTTAGAAGCCCCAAACAGTCCTCTCTTTTAGGCCAAAAGTGCCCTGCACCAAAAGTCAGTGAACACTGACTTTTTCACAGAATTGGTAGCTTGTGTACAGAGCTTAATAGAGCTTGTCATAAGTTGGTTTTTGGTATACTAGCTCTCAACCAGGTCCTTTCCAAGTCCCAATTCTTATTTTTCAGTTTGAGCTTATTTATAAGCTTGTGCATGTGTCCAAACTAGCACTCAGAATCTGTTTTAGAGTTAAAATTCATAAACCTCAAAACCTTGCAGTTTGCTATTCAGTGATTGTAACCTGTTGTTTTGAGTTGCATTTGGTCATTTTAAGTAGTTTAGAACTTCTGTTAACAGTTGGTTCATTTTGGTACTCATTTGGCTTATTTTAGTGCTTATTAATAAGCATTTGATTAAGCAGTTCTTAAATTCTCCATACAAGTGCCTGTTTTTCCAATTTTCTCATATTCCTAGTATTAATTTAGACTTTTCCTGAAATTTTCAGATTTTTCTAAGTTGTCTAGCTATTTTTCTTAATTTAAAGTAGTTTTTAATCATTTTTAATTAGCCTTTAATATAAAAAATTAAGAAAAGCTTCAAAAAAATAATTTTTCAATTTTCTTAGGTTTAGATAAATATAAAAAGTAAAAAAAGTAATTTTCCATATTTTTCATAGTTTATTTTATAATTTTTAGTAATTTAATTAGTTTTTAATAGTTTAAAATTCATAGAAAATAGAAAATTAATCAGAAAAATACAAAAATAGTTTTGAAAATTCTAGTTTGATATTTTAGATTTTTCTAAGTCTTAATTTTATTTTTCTAGCTTTATTTCCTATTTTCTTGTATTTTAGGTAATTATTTAATAGTTAAAAATAGTTTTTAATTAATAATAATTAGATATTTAGTTATAAAAATAATTTTCTTTTTCTAAAAAGTTTCTTTTATCATTAGGATTGTAAAAATATAATTTTCATATTTTTAGGGTTAATATTGTGTAAGTTTCACGTTTTTGTTTGTACGTCACGTAGTTTTTAATTAAGTTTTATTAAAACAAAAAGAACAAAAACATCATTTTAATAATAGTGATAGCGTTTATTTAATAGATTTTATCTTTTTAGATTTCCTTTAATTTGCATTTAAGCCGTTGTAATTTGTTGGCTTTTCCTGTAGTTATAATCATTCACAAATCTCTGTATCCGTTCAAATCTTCTCGATCACTAAACGTTTGACTATTCTCGCACGGCTCGTTGGGACATAACGACCTGGGGAAACATTATACTCTCCTGATCTTCATTGAGTTGGTGTGTGAGCTGTTTTAAGTTCCTTACGGCTGGTCATTCACAAGTGATCAGCTCGCGTGAGAAAACTTGACGGTTTCGCACCAATAATAGCACAAGATCTGTGGTGATTGAACTTTGATTAGATTTTTGACGTGAATAATATTTGATGTTGATTTGAGTAGAACAGATGCAAGTAGAATGATAATATTGTTGTATGTTGATGATGAAAGAAGTAGATAAATGCTTTTAGATTTTATTTGGTGATGTTTCTTCATGCATAGGCATGTAGGATTGATATATTGATAGCTTGATGATGTTATCTGTTGAATGAATCTTGAAATAAAAATCTGAGATGGGTCAAGTAGGTTGATGATGAATGATTGATGTTGTATGATTTGATGATGTTAATGTAAGTGGAATTGTATGAATCTCGAATGTTGATACTTATCTTGTATTAGTCAAAACGCATCCAAAGTGTCTAGTCTCACTTGGTTTACAAGATTCATCATTATCTCAAACGCATCAGTTAAAGAAATCACAAATCGCATCATAGATCATGGTCAAAACGCATGATTACAATTTCACACAAACCGCATCTTAAAACCATTTTGACACAAACCGCATAGTCCTTTTAATACTCAAACCGCATGTCTCTTTGATGAGCAAAACGCATTTGACTTTATTAGACAAACCGCATAGCCGAAAATGCGTCAAAACGCACTTCCATTAAGCAACATTAATTGACAAGTCGCATCTACATCTTGACAAAATGCAGTCAACATGTTCAGGTCAAACCGCAGTTGACTCAATTGTCAAACCGCATAAGTAACAATGAACCTGGACAGAAAAACTGACAAACCGCATAGAAACAACGTATCTGGACAATACAGTGACAACTCGCATTTAAGAATCCCACAAACCACAGCGATGAAAATGGTCTTAAATGCACCAGTTTAGCGTCAAAACGCTTAACTTTTTGACAAACCGCATAGTAGAATCTCAGTCAAACTTCATCGAAGACAAAACATTCAAATCGCACATAGATCAGCAGCAACCAGAAGAACATATTTATGACTCAATCAGCATTTAAAAACTGTTAAGACCATATCAAACATCCCCATTGATTAAGACTTATTAACACCAGATTTTTTGCAACAACAAACTTCAACAAAACCGTATCAAATTCATTTAAACATCACCAAAAACGTATCAAACCGCATCAAAGATACACAAATCGCATACAAGAACCAAACAAACCGCATAAAAACCATTCGAATCAACACAAACAAAGGTCGTATATTTTATGTTGTTTGATGATTCGGGTGGTCTATGGAGATGATTAAACAAGTAAGCCATGTTTAGATAGATGAAGAGAGTAGAGAGGGTGATTCTAGAGAGATAAACAAAAAGAGAAAGGTTAGATTAAATGAGAAGCACCACCCTTCCCTTAGTGGGAAGGGTATTTATAGTTACAAACTAAACGCCCTCCTGTCGGGCTGTGGATCAGGCATACAGTGGGTAAAGACCTGTCCTTCCTCCCCGGTGTTGCACTAAATGTTGGGAATTATGTGAAGTACGAATTATGCTGAAGATTATGCTGAATGGATTCTACTGAAGTGTATGGATTCTGCCGAAGACATAATTCTACTGAAGTTATATAGTTATTAGTTTGTTTCTGCGGAGATAGTTAGTCCGTATATTTTATAGTTAGTTAGGATATGCATGAGCTTTATTAGGAAGTGATTGTGTATATCTTATTTAGTTTTATGTTTCTTAGAGAAGAAGTTAGGGTTCCTTGTCTATAAAAGGAACACGATAGAATGAATGATGTACTAGACGTTTACAAGTTATTAATATAACGATCCATAGAGGATCGAAGAGTTCTTAGTTATCTGTGTTGATACTTGTGTTTACATTCCGCTAAAGAATACAAGTTGTAGATATTTTCTTTTAGTTTGTTTGTGATTACATAAGCAATACTAACGATCTACGAGCTCAAGATCTATCAAGGTCTGCTAGTTTTCAACAAGTGGTATCAGAGCCTCGTGAGAGTCTCTACGATACTAAGAACTGGTTTTTCTAAACACCCATACAACCAAAACAAAACTCACCATGCCTGGATCAGACGTTGATGTCGAAATCACCAACAACCAAAACTCCACCCAACTGCAACAACTAAGTCTCTCGAACAGTAATGCTAAGTTTCCTTACCTTAAAAGGGAGGAATATGATCTTTGGGCGATGAAGATGCAAAACTGGATCTCCAACATTGATTGGAATCTATGGGAGATCGTAAGGAAGGGAAACAGTCTGAAGAGAACTACCACTGATGCTGATGGCAATCTTACTTTTGTTCCTCCCAAATCTGCTGAAGAGATATTGGCAGTTCAAAGAGAAACCAAAGTTAAGACGATTCTTCTTCAAGCTATTCCTGAGGATCACTTGGGTGATTTTCACTTCATGAATGATGCTAAAGACATATGGTTAGAAATCAAGGCAAAGTTCGGAGGGAATGAGGAGTCTAGGAGAATGAGAAAGTCGATGATGAGACAACAGTTTGAAGATTTTCAAATCTCTAAAGAGGAAGGAATTCACAAGGGCTATGACAGGTTTCACAAGATCTTAAGTCAGTTGAATCAGCTGAAGGCAAAGCCAGATAATGATGATTGTAATTCTAAGTTCTTGAGGTCTTTACCTCAATCCTGGCTACAAGTGAGCATTGCTTTAAAAGCAAAAGGTGGTTTGGATATGCTTACTTTTGATGAGCTGTACAACAACCTTAAAGCTCTTGAACATGATGTAAGGAGTCCTTTTCGTTCATCATCTACTGCTAGTCACACAACATTCGTTGGAGCCTCTACCCCAAAGATGACTCATGCTCCAAATCCAACTTACTCATCATCATCCTATACTACCACTCCATCAAGTTCTCAATCTGGAGGTATAATGGAAGATGTGCTTGGATCCTTCTTTGCTGATTATGATCCTCAGCAGGAACTTGCCTATGAGGATTTCGATCAGGTGGATCCACTGGAGATGGAAGAGATGAAGCTGAAGTGGCAAGTGGCTATGCTGTCCATAGATATCAAGAGGTTTGAGCGCAAAGCTGGGAGGAGGTTTGGCTTCCAAGGAAGAGATCCAGCAAGGTTTGACAAAAGGAAGGTCAAGTGCTTTACATGTCAACAGATGGGTCACTTCTCCAGAGAGTGCAAAGATAGGAAAGCTGGTGATGAGACGAGATACTCTACTTATCAGCAGAATCAGAGGGAGGCTGGAACTTCGAAGGGATCAACAGCTTTGGTCACTCTTGATACCAATGTGGACTGGAAGCAACATGAGCAGGAAAATGATGATGGTCCTGTTATTGATAATGTTGGTTTGATTGCAAGCTGTACTTCAGAGGATAGGCATGATCAGATTGCCTTGATGGGCATCTCTTAGGTACAAAACTGTTTGTTTGGTTGTAGTGAGCGTTATAATGAACTCAAAGAAGCTTATGATATTTTGAAACCTGAATATAATGAATGCTATGTAGAGGTTGAAGCTTATAAACAGGCTTTAAAAACACTAGAAAGACAAAAGGTTTGGTTTCAGAAGAATCAAATAGCTTATGATGAGAAGTTAAGGGTATTAGAATGTGATCTCGAATGTACTCAGAATGAGTTAAAAAGATCTGAGAAGTTAAGAGCAGATGTAGTGTCAGAAAATCTAGAGCTAAAAGAGAAACTAGATGAGGAAATTGCTAGGCATAAAGAATGGTTGTTAAATGGAAACAAGTTAGCTAGTCACATCTATGCTAGTCAAACTCCAAATACTTATATAGGATTAGGCTTTAAGAAGTATGTAGGGTTAGAAGCTAGGGATGACACACGCAAATCTACACCAGCAGGCCTAGCTAATTTTGTGAAAGAAGGTGACCTACATGCTGTACGTGGACCTATTAGAGGTGAGCACATGCCCGTTGACCTTTCCATTACTGTTGACTTCGATGGATCACACCATCTATATGGCAAAAAGTCAAAAGACTTGCCAGACCCTGATACTTCATCTAATGACTTTGTCTCTTGTGTTAACAGTGACAAGTCCTCCGAGCAAGGGTCTACAGAGTGTGATTCAAATGACAAGTCTGTCCTTCCCAAGTCTTCACCCCTGCCTGCACCCAAGACTACCAATAAGCATGTCAGAGTTGCTGCCAAGGAACCAAATTCCAAGACAGTTTCCTCTGAAGACTTGCTTTTTAATTCTTTGCATAATAATACTGTTAAAAACAATTCTTTTCATGGTTTTGGTTTGAATACTTCTGCTTGTAATAGAACATCTTTTTGTTTGAATAAATCTTCTAAACAGAAGACATGTTTTGTGTGTGGAAGTAAATTTCATCTTATTAAGGATTGTGATTATCATGAGCAAAGGATGGGTAGATGTGGTGATTCTAGGAAATCTAGACCAATGTGGACTAAGAGCACAAGGTATGGAAGGAACTGTTAACACGTTATTGGTATGCCACCTCAGCGCCATATCATACACCTCTCAATAACACACCAATAACTAAAACACCCTCCCTCATAACACACCACCAACATGTTATTGGGTCCCACAAAATACCTCACTAAAAATACTCACTCACTCACAATACACACAAAAAAAACCAATGGCTTGAGCCATTTCACTAACTCAAATCACTTTGGCTCACGAATGGCACAAGTGGCGGTATGCCAATTGGCTAGCCATTGGTAATTTTAAGGTGCATTTGGCATGTGAATTGCATCCATACCTTGTGCTCTAATGTTAATAATATACCACCTTATGTTCCACAAGTAACTTATACCAATACTCCTTATTCTTGGAGAAGTTCAGTTGCTAGACAATATGTTCAACCAACAAGTTCATATTTTAATAATGGTTATTGGCATGGATATGTTGACTCAATGAATGCTGGAAAGGTTATTGGGATATTGCTGTCAAGTCCTCAGCAGGTTGTTCATGGAATAAAAAGGGACCCAAATTTCAATGGAAAACCAAGAACAACAGTGGATCTTATACATCTGCATGGCATACCTCATATGTTTCTAAACATCTTAGAAAATACAGTGCAGGAATGGTTAAGTCTGGGTCTAAGTAGAATTGTTTAAAACGTAAGTTTAGTCTCGTACGGCTCAGGGTTTATTTGGTAACATTTAAATGAAATCTTAGAAATTCTCTAATTGATTATGAGTTACTCGGGGAGTGGAGTAGGGTAAGGAATGTGTCCTTGTAGCCGAACCACTATAAATAACTTGTGTCGTGGTGATGTGCTTCTTACTCTTTATCTTTCATTACACGTTTATATATATCTATCTATCAACGTCCAACATAAACAACCAAATAGATTGACTTCAAGATAACTGCAGAGCAGTTCTCGTTCAGAGGAGTTTTTGCCATCTCAAACAGTTTTTCCTTGTTGCTTAACATGTGTTTGAGAGTTGATGCAAACTTGGGCATCAGCATGATAGCATCCGCAAAGCTTATGATCCACAAGGCAGGTTCAAGTCAGCAATGACTTGAGCCTCCATAGTGTACTAATTATTTGTATATTTTTGTTGTTGTTGTAGAATCATCCTCTTAAGCATAAAGATGTTGGCATTGTTGATAGTGGTTGTTCAAGAAGTATGTCAGGAAACAGAGATATGATGCACAACTTTGTACCCATTGAAGGAGGAGGCAATGTGACCTTTGGAGGAAGTGATGGAAGAATTACTGGGAAAGGGACCATCAAAACACCTCAACTGGACTTTGAGAATGTCTACTATGTCAAGGAACTACAACACTTCAATTTGTTCTCAGTCTCACAAATATGTGACACCAAGAACAAAGTACTCTTCACAGAGGATGAATGTCTTGTGCTATCTAAATACTTCAAACTCCCAGAAGAAACATCAATTCTGCTGAAAGTTCCTCGAAATCACAATTTATATACATTCAACTTAACTAATGTTAAACCAGAAGGTGACCTAACTTGTTTGGTGGCTAAAGCATCCCTAGATGAGTCTACCAAATGGCATAGGAGGATGGCTCATGTGAACTTCAAGACCATAAACAAGCTCTCTAAACTGGGTCTTGTTGAAGGTCTTCCTTCCAAAGTTTTCACCAATGATCATAATTGTGTTACCTGTCACAAAGGAAAGCAACACAGAGCCTCATACAAAGCTGTTACTGCTGTGAGCATTATTTCTGAACCTCTTCAGCTGCTTCATATGGATCTTTTTGGTCCAACTCAAGTTAGAAGCATTAATCACAAGTATTTTTGTCTGGTTATCACTGATGGCTATAGCAGATTTTGTTGGGTATTCTTTCTAAGGACCAAAGATGAAACATCTCCAGTGCTGAAAGACTTCATTACCCTTATTCAAAATCAGTTGAACAAACAGGTTAAAGGAATTCGGTGTGATAATGGGACAAAGTTCAAGAATGCTATACTTATAGAACTCTGTAGGTCTAAAGGAATCAAAAGGGACTATAGCACTCCAAGAACCCCACAACAAAATGGGGTGGCAGAAAGGAAAAATAGGACCTTAATAGAGGCTGCAAGATCAATGCTGGCAGACTCTAAGTTACCCACCATGTTTTGGACTGAAGCTGTTGGCACAGCTTGTTATGTACTGAATAGGGTATCCATTACTAGACCACACTTCAAAACACCATATGAACTTCTCTATGGGAAAGTTCCTGCTATTCATTACCTCAAACCTTTTGGTTGTCAAGTGACCATTCTTAATACAAGTGATCCTTTGGGCAAATTTGATGAGAAAGCTGATGATGGTTACATTGTGGGATATTCAGCTCATAGTAAGGCGTACAGGGTTTACAATTTATCTGCTAAAAAGATTGAGGAGACTTTGAACCTGAGATTTCTAGAAGACAAGCCAAATGTTCAAGGACAGGGTCATGTTTGGTCTTTTGACCTTGATTACTTAACTGATTACTTGGTTTATTCGAGACATATGGCTAACCAACATGCAGGTACTCAAGAGTCTCCAACTAACAATGCAGGTACTATGGATGTTGATTCTGACAGTGAGTTTAAAGATGATGAACAACCCATTGTAGTGCCTTCTTTCTCCCCTAACAATTTTGCAGGTGACACTTCCAAAGATTTTGATGATGAGAGTGAAGATGATTCACACTATGCAGAGGACCTTGCTAGGCTTAAGAAACAAGAGTATGCAGCTAACCTAGATGCTGAGAGGAATGCTGAGGAGAGTGCAAGTGAAGCAATCAGTGGAAACAACAATTCTGCTGAAAGTGACCCTGTTTCTCCTATCATCACCAAATCTGCTGAAAGACATGCTGACTCGACTCCTATTTCTACTAGAGTGTCAACAGACCTTGGTGAACCTTATACACGTTTTCCAAAACCTTCAGATCTTGGTCATCATCAACCCAAAGCTGGCATCTTCACCTCACCTTCCTATGACACTGATTTTGAACCTACTGTCACTAATCTTCATAACTCCATTGATGTCAACACCACTGCTACTAAAAGGATCAACAATGCTCATCCACAGTCTAATATTATTGGTGATCCTAATGCACCTGTTAGAACTCGAGGTACTGTGTCAAGTTCTAAATATGGTCAGGTGGCTTTTATCTCTTATGTCTCAAATCAGCAAAGAGACAATCACACAGACTATGAACATTGTCTGTTTGCTTGTTTTCTTTCTCAAGTGGAACCAACCAGTGTTACTCAGGCTCTTGAAGACTCAAGTTGGCTTGAGGCAATGCAAGAAGAGATGCAACAATTTCAAAATCAGCAAGTTTGGATCTTGGTACCACTACCTGATGGCAAGTATGCAATTGGGACTAAATGGATTCTGAAAAATAAAAGAGATGCAAGCGGTGTTGTTATTAAAAACAAAGCAAGATTAGTTGCACAAGGGTATCGACAAGAGGAGGGGATAGATTATGATGAAGTGTTTGCACCTGTGGCTAGAGTTGAGGCCATACGGATTTTCTTGGCTTATGCATCCTATATGGGTTTTATGGTCTATCAGATAGATGTTAAAGGAGCCTTCCTGTATGGTGAAATAGAAGAGGAGGTTTATGTCACTCAACCTAAAGGATTTGAAGACCTAGACCATCCTAATCATGTTTACAAGGTTGTCAAAGCTCCCTATGGACTACATCAGGCACCCAGAGCTTGGTATGCTAGGCTTTCAACTTTTCTGCTGAAGCATGGTTATCGAAGAGGTGCAATTGATAAGACACTTTTTCTTAAGAAGAATTCCACAGATATCATTCTTGTGCAAGTGTATGTGGATGACATTATTTTTGGATCCACAAAAGAAGCTTGGTGCAGGGAGTTTAAGGAGCTTATGAAGGGAGAGTTTCAGATGAGTGCCATGGGGAGTTGACTTTCTTTTTGGGTCTCCAAGTTTAGCAGAAACCTGATGGTATCTTTATCAATCAGGACAAATATGTGAGGGACATCTTGAAGAAATTTGGTATGGAGAGTGTCAGGACTGCCACTACACCTTATGAAGCTCCAAAACTAAAGACTAACAATGAAGCAGATCCACCTATGAATGTTCATTTATACAGGTCGATGATTGGTTCTTTGATGTATTTAACAGCTTCAAGGCCTGATATTACTTTTGCTGTGATTGTATGTTCTCGCCATCAAGTCACTCCACTTACTTTCCATCTCAATGCTGTTAAGAAGATCTTTAAGTACCTCAAAGGTCAACCTCTTTTAGGCCTTTGGTACCCAAAAGAGTCTCCATTTAAGCTGGAAGCTTATAGTGACAGTGACTATGCTGGTGCAAACTTGGATAAGAGGTCCACCACTGGAGGTTGCCAATTCCTTGGAAAGAGATTGATTTCTTGGCAATGCAAGAAACAAACAATTGTGGCTACCTCATCTACTGAAGCAGAGTATGTTGCTGCTGCTAACTGCTGTGGACAGGTTCTTTGGAAACAAAATCAATTGTTGGATTATGGGTATAATTTCATGAACACAACAATTTTTATTGATAATCAAAGCACCATATGCATTGTCAAAAATCCAGTTTTTCACAGTCGAACTAAACATATTGAAATCAGGCACCACTTTATAAGAGATGCATATGACAAACATTTGATAAAAGTGGTTAAAATTCACACTGATGACAATGTGGCAGATCTGTTAACAAAGGCTTTTGATGGACCAAGGTTTCAACACCTTGTGGTCCATATTGGTATGCTTAACCCTTAACTGCAAAGTTTAAGGGGAGGCATAGGCCTTAGGGGAGGATTTGTGTACACTTTGCATGTTTTTATGTAAATTTGTAAGATTTTTTTGTATACTTTTGCTTGATTTTGTTTTCTAACACTAACCAACTAATGTAACTTTAGTCTGTTTGTCCTTGTTTGGTTTGTGTGTTTCTCTGTATGTTTTGTTTTGCAGATTGCCTTATGAAGATGAAGTTCATCATGATTGGTCAAATGGAAAATGGTCAAGTAAGCTTTGAAGCTGGTTTCTACTGAACTCAAAGTACTGAAGTTGAGCTATTTGTTTCCACTGAAGAGTAATGTACTGAAGACAAATTGTTCATACAAAAGAAGTACTGAAGTCAATTGTTCATTCATTCATTCAAGAAACAGTTTACAGCTTACAGATTACAATCAACTTCAAATGGAAATACAAGAACTACTAAACCTATTCTAAACACTAGCTCATATCATCTATTCCAACAGCTGTTGGATATGCATGATCGCTCATATCTTCCATTCCAGCTGCTGGATATGCGTTTGTGATGTCTTGCATAACCACCCATTCCTTCTATCTCGATGGCTGGATATGCATGACTGGTATGATGAAGGTGCTAAGGATCAAAATGGGAAGGATGGATTGATGAAAATGATGATGATGAAGATGAATACACATGTCCTTTGTGCTTAATCGACTTGGCTTCGCCAAAAAGTAATCCATCCACCTTCCTTAACCCCTTCTCTTATACGTTATATGATGATGCACCAATACATGGCGCAGGAAGAGCCAGCACCACCTCTCTTTCGGCACGAGGCCTTTGTTGAGGTTGAGGTGCTGGAGGTTGGGAGTAAGATGTTCTCTTCTTAGTGGACCCATCAGAGTCATCAGAAGATTCACTTGGATTCACTACACTGTCATCATTAGAAGAACTGAGAAATGGGGATTTCAAAGGTCGAGGGTCATATGGATATGGAAAGAACTGAAGGAAATCACTAGATGATGATGATGATGATGATGGAGAAGAGGTTGGATTAACAACCTTTGGTTTAGTATTCATGGGTAATTATGGTTGATTGGGGTTTGTGGTGAATTTAGGGTTTGTGATGGAAATTGGGGGTAATTGATGAGAGTTAAGAGTGCATTGGGGTTTGTTTTATAGACGGGTTCAAGGCTTAATGAGAATTAATGCGAGTTGGGTGAAACAGTAAAAAGATATTTACTGAAGCTTCTTGAATACGTGAATTGCTTCTGCTGATTGGATCACTTCAGCAGATTGACCATTGTTTCTGCCGAAGTTGGAATTTAAATTTGGTAAAAGGTTGCATTACACGTCAGCATTGGTCAACAACTTAATATCTTTGACCACAATTTGGGAAACTTCTACTTATACCCTATTCGCATATCTTCGTCTAATAATAACTGATTCCCTCTTTATTCTATTCAAACACACCTTCAGTTGATTGAATCGTAACCTATTATCTAAAGTTCTCATGGCGCTTCAATTCAAGCACGATTATAATAAAGTTGCTTTTCTGGGAACATCTAAGGGAGATGAATTGTACAAACCGATGGTGGAGTTCTTAAAGAGGTCCAAGATTCATTACGCTTTAACACATACTCCTAATGCTATATATGAATCGTTGGTTACTCAATTTTGGGCAACTGCTACAAAAGGAAGTGAAACAGAGATTGTGGCTAGGATCGATGGAATAGAGCACATTGTGACAGAGGAGTTGATACGAAGAAGACTTCGGTTGGATGATGAGAATGGGGTGTATCATTCTAATTCAGTGGTGATACTTGAGGGACTAAGAGCAATTGGATACCAAGGTAAACGAACAGACATGTGGCTCAAGAATCAATTGTGCCCGATGTGGAGGTTTCTTGTTCATACATTGCTTCAGTGCATAAGCAATAAATTAGGAGGATGGGATCAGTTTTCTACTCAATTGGGATGTGGTATTGTGTGTCTTTCTCAAGGGTTGACTTATAATTTTTCCAAGTTTATTTTTGCTAATATGGTTGAGAATATTCAAAGGAAAAAGCATAAATTCTTAATGTACCCTAGGTTTTTGCAAATTATATTAGACATCACCACCCAAACCCAAGCCTTTTATCCCATAACAGCTTTATCTGCTAAACTATTTGCTTCAATGAGAACTAAATTTGAGGGGACACATCATCCTTTGCTAGCAGCTATGTTGCCTCAAGGCAATGAGGCTGCTGATGAGGATAATGTTGTTAATCTACCTTCTACCAATGTTACTGTTGATGGTAATCCTTCAGTTTCCATTGATGAGGGCCCTTCTAATACTGCTGAAGCATCTAATGTTTCTCCTGACCAACCACCACCTATACCTTCACCTAGATTTAGTCATGGTCCACCACCTACTCAGGTTAGTCTTGATGAGTTTGTGACTGAACCTAATCGACTGACCACACCTAGTCCACTCAGGGAACCCTTTAATGAAGGTTCTCCTAATGTTGAGCATAACCATATTTCTCCTGAAAGGTCCAATGAAGTTCCCATTACCACTGAGCAATCAGTTGGTGAAGCTGAGGACCCTATTACACTTACATCTGTCTTTGATCTAGTGAACAGGTATGCAGGTGAGGTTGCTGAGCTCAAAAAGGAACTTGCAGAGACTAAATCTTCTCTTAGCAATGAGATTGTAGAGCTGAGGAATAAGGTTAAAAGTTTGGAAGACCAAATTGGGCATCGTTCGAAAAGAAGGCTAGTGGTTTCTTCTGATGAAGAGCAAGAGGATAATCCTCTTAAGATTTTGGCTGATGTTGCTCAAAAGACTCATGTTTATCCTCCTGTTGCTGCTGAATCTTCAAAGAAAAAGCAACCTATTCGATTTACTAGAAAAAGGAGAAGACAATATCTGAATAAGGAATCCACTGAAGCTTCAAAAGAACCAAATATTGATGATGTAACTGCTGATGTTTCAATGGAGGATGTTGTTTCTGTACATGGTCAAGATTCAGTTGTACAAGATCAACCAAGTTCTCTACCTTCAGCAGATAATCCTGAAGTATTTGTAGCTGGAAGAAGTTATCATTTGGATCCTAATGCTGAAGTCTTTTCAACACCTGTTGAAGAGTTGTCTCAACCTGTTTCTTCTGTTGCTAAGTTGGGAGTTTCTTCTGAAGTTCATCTTATGGATATTCCTCAAGCTAGTTCTGCTGAAAAGTTTGTTGCTACAGAGAAAGAAATACTGATTGATGCAGAGCTTGGTCTAGATCTAGTAAGTGAAGAAGAGCTGAAAGAGCAAGAAAGAATGATAACTGAATGTGAAGAGAATAAGAAAAGTGAGGATTTGGCTAAACAGCTTGCAGCTGAGTCTACTTCAAATTTGCCTTCTGAGAGACGCAAAGAATTGGATGAATTAGCTACTCAGATGTCTGATGCTAAATGGGATGAATGTATTAATCAAGCTGCATCAGATCCTACTCTTGCTCAAAGTATTTTGGGAGCAGAATTTGATAGTGATGATTTTGTGGCTCAAATGATGGCTCTTGGACAACAAAACAAGCAAGAAGCTGTGGCAAAAAGGAAAGCTATTCAAGCTCAAAAGAATAAAGCTAAGAGAGAGAGACCACAAACTGAAGCTCAGAAGAAAGCATATATGAGGAAAGTAGTGAAACATCATAGTTGTACTCTATATAACTCTGGTATGACTATGAAGCAGGTTAAGGCTTTACCTGATGATGAGTTAATCAGTCGTTATAATAAGATTATGAAGTTTACTTCATCTAGTCCTGCTTCTGCCTCCACTTTGAAAAGAATTACTGATGCTTCAGATGCTCCTAAAGCCAAAAGACCAAGGATAGTTGAAATTGTAGATTATTTTAAGGCTCGTATTCCAAAGTCAAGTACTTCTGTTGTTGCTTCTGAAGTATCTACTGAAGCTATTCCTTCAGTTGCTAAAGTTCAATCAGCTGAACCTTATGTTGTTTCTTCTGACACATCACCTTCTGAAGTAGTACCTAAGGTTGCTCCTGTTGATAAAGTTGGTGAAGAGTTGGGTAGACAAGCTGAACTAAAGGCAGCTAAAGCTAAAAAGGCCAGAGAAGTAGCTGAGAAGATGTATGCCTTATGTGGTGTTGCTCCAATGAAGGCTGATTCTATTTCTTCTACACATATTAAAGATGTTACTGAAGAACCTGAGGATGTCCCATCTTTGGACATCTATATACCAGGTAGGAGGAAGAAAAGGATGGCTAAGAGAAGACATGGTTCTCTATGGAGATCTGTGAAATCTGTTGGGACACATACATCTAAGGTTAAGGAATCTTCAAGGGTTAGTTCTTTGGATCTCAAAGCTGCTGAATCAACATTTATTAAAAAGGGATCTTCTGATGTTTTTCCTGAAGGTTCTCATGATGTGTTAGTTAATTGGACATTGCAAGATGATGAGCTTAATGTTATATATCGATTGGATCATTCTACTAAGCAGTTCAACTTTTTGAAGGAGATATTGGATTTGGTAGATAGAGCGGATTTGCATACTCTGTATGACATTGTCACTAAGTATTATCGTACTCATACACCACAGGGTTCTGGATTCTTTTTGTTGGGTGATCTTCATGTGTTGTTTGATTCTCAATCTCCAAATAGTCAAGGTTATTCTATTTGGAAGCATTCACATAAGTGGAAGGTTGCAACTTGGAGATTTTATCCTCTTCCTAATGTGCATGTGGTGGAGACAAAGAGTGGTATTACTGTGTGTATGTGTGCAGAGAAGATATATCCATTGTCTGTGAAGCTGATGGAGAGAATGCTTACACAGAAGTTGGAAATACCTCCTGATCCAGTTGGGAATGATAGTTTTTTGCAGAGCAATGTGTTGGAGTGATTAAGACAAAACTTCTACAACATCAAGCCTCATCTTGATTATGGTATTTGGTCTTTTGTATACTTTGTACTAGTTGTTTTTGTTTTTGTTTTCTTAGTTAAAAAAAATAAAAAAATAAAAAAAATGTATATTGTTGGGTATGTCTAACTTTTATTGCAGGTTTGTTGTATATTGTGATAGTTATTGACTCACCAGATGTACCTTGTGTATATCAAAGAGTTAGCTAGTCCAAAGGGTACAACTTTGGTAAAGACACATTAAATCTGTTGATAGCTGTAATGTTTTGCTCAAAATCATAGGGTTTGCAACTACCCATGCTTAATTGCTGAGAGTTGTATGGTCATCAATTCACCATGGTTTATTCCTGTTTAGAATCCAAGAATTGGCTAGCCCACATGTATATGGCTTGTGGTAAAGGCATTGGAATACCATATTTGGATATCAATTCACCAATTCTAAGGATTGACTAGTCCTGAGCAAACGGCTACAGGTAAAGACATTTCAAATCCGTTGATGGTTGCTGATTTGCTAATAAATCAGATGGTTATCAGTGTACCATGGTTTTCGAACTAAAACATTTGGCTACTCCAGTAGTGATGGCTATTGGTAAAGAGACATCAAATCCATTATTTTCAATGATTCACCTCTCACAAGAGTTAACACACCTGGATGTGATGAGAATAGTTGAAACTAATATGTTTTGATGTACATGTTGTCATTTGTTGCTGCAAAGATATGGAGTTTCAGAGTTTCTTCATCAAAGAGAAGATTTTGTTTTGATTCTTTGCTGATGATGTTCGACTACAATCCTCTAGTGCTGCAAGGTTACAGATCTATCAAGAAACTGGAACTTAACCAAGTCAAATTCCAGTTTAGGGGAGGATTGTTGGGAATTATGTGAAGTACGAATTCTGCTGAAGATTATGCTGAATGGATTCTACTGAAGTGTATGGATTATGCCGAAGACATAATTCTACTGAAGTTATATAGTTATTAGTTTGTTTCTGCGGAGATAGTTAGTCCGTATATTTTATAGTTAGTTAGGATATGCATGAGCTTTATTAGGAAGTGATTGTGTATATCTTATTTAGTTTTATGTTTCTTAGAGAAGAAGTTAGGGTTCCTTGTCTATAAAAGGAACACGATAGAATGAATGATGTACTAGACGTTTACAAGTTATTAATATAACGATCCATAGAGGATCGAAGAGTTCTTAGTTATCTGTGTTGATACTTGTGTTTACATTCCGCTAAAGAATACAAGTTGTAGAGATTTTCTTTTAGTTTGTTTGTGATTACATAAGCAATACTAACGATCTACGAGCTCAAGATCTATCAAGGTCTGCTAGTTTTCAACACTAAACTAATAACTAAGCTAACAACTAACTAATTGACTACAAAACAACATAAATAACGATATGTCTATGAGCTAACATATGCTAGATTATATTTGGGGTGACCGACACTTCATTATAGAATTTTCAATTCCTAACAAAGGTCGACCTAGATCCGGATGAATGGATCAAGGATAGCGGGTGCACGAGGCACGTGACCGGTAACAAAGACTTGTTTTCCACATACTCTTCTTTCAATGGAGGAAATGTGGTGTTTGGTAATAGCAAGAGCAAAATCATTGGTAAAGGTACAATTTCTCACAAATCTTTAACCATTAACGATGTTTGTCACGTAGAAAACCTAAAATTCAATCTTCTAAGTATAGGACAAATATGTGATAAAAAGTGCAACGTACTTTTTAGTGAAACCGGTAGTAAAATATTGAAAAACGGTATTACTATAGGATGAGGCATTAGAAAACATGGAGTTTATGTCATTAAAATCGGTAATGAACCAAAAGACAAACTTTGTCTTACTTCTATGGAGGATACTTTGACTTTATGGCATCGAAGATTGGGTCACGCCAATATGCGACTTCTTCAATCGCTATCATCTAAAGAACTAGTAAAAGATCTACCAAAATTAAAATACGAACATCATTTTTGTGATGCTTGTAACGTAGAAAAGCAAGTCCATGCTTGTCATAAAGCTAAAAATATGGTTTCTACTACTAAGTGTCAAGAACTACTTCATACGGATTTATTTGGTCCATCCATTATTCAAAGTTATGGAGGTAACTTCTATACTTTGGTTATAGTGGATGATTACTCTAGGTACACATGGACTAAATTTCTAAAGAATAAAACTGAAACGTTCGATCACTTTGAAATATTGAGTAAGAAAATCTAAAGACAACTAGGAAGTCCTATAGTGTCAATTAGAACGGATCATGGTAGGGAATTTGATAATGAAGTGAAATTTGGAGCTTTTTGTGATGCTAATGGTATTACTCACAATTTCTAGGCTCCTCGCACTCCACAATCAAATGGGGTAGTTGAAAGAAAAAATAGAACCATACAAGAAATGAGTCGTACCATGATTACTGAGCAATATATTCCTCAAAAATTTTGGTGCAATGTTGTCGACACATCAACCTACATACTTAACCGTGTCCTAATTAGACCATTCTTAGGTAAAACTCCATACGAGTTACTTTGAGGCAAAAAGCCTACGCTAGAACACTTTAGAGTCTTTGGTAGTAAATGTTTCTTACTTAAAACTAAAGATTACCTAACAAAATTTGATCCTAAATCAATCGAAGGTATCTTCTTAGGTTACTATCCTAATAGTAAAGCTTATGTTATACTAAATAAAGAAACAATGAAGGTTGAAGAATCATTAAACGTAAGATTTGATGAAAGTCCACCTAAACCTACCCAACCTCTTGTCGATGACGAGATAATCGAAAGTGAAGCTATAGAAATCAAGCAAAATATAAATAAAGAAGATGAACCATTAAACAATGAAATCATCAATATTAAAGAGTCTAAAGATCATCCAGTAGAAAAGGTCATATGAAAATTAAATGAAAGAACCTTAAGATCTCAAGTCCAAAACCAAAGTAGTTTATTTTGTTTTGTCTCAACCATATAACCTAAAAATACACAAGAAGCCATAAAAGATGAAAGTTGGGTAGTGGCTATGCAAGAAGAGTTAAATCAATTTGTTTCTAACAATGTTTGGACACTTGTCCCTCCACCTAATAACCAAACCATAATCAGAACTTAATGGGTATATAAAAACAAGTTAGATGCAAACGGTGTAGTGTCTAGAAATAAAGCTATACTTGTTGCCCAAGGGTATAATCAACAAGAAGGCATAGACTTTGATGAGACCTATGCTCCCGTAGCTAGATTAGAGTCTATAAGAATACTTCTTGCTTATGCTTGTGCTCATGATCTTAAGCTTTTTCAAATGGATGTTAAAAGTGCTTTTCTAAATGGTTTTATCAATGAAGAAGTCTATGTAGCTCAACCTCCGGGCTTTATCGATTTCGAAAAACCTAATCATGTGTACAAACTAAAAAAGGTTCTTTACGGTCTTAAACAAGCCCCAAAGGCTTGGTATGATAATAATTTTTAATAAAAAACAACTATACCATGGGGTTAGTTGATAATACACTTTTCACAAAGAAAAAGGAATCACACATAATTATTGTTCAGATATACGTAGACGATATTATATTCGGATCGACTTGTCAAGACATGTGTGATGATTTTTCAAAAATCATGCATGATGAGTTTGAAATGAGTATGATGGGAGAACTAAGTTTCCTTCTTGGTCTACAAATTAAACAACTAGAAGATAGTATTTTCTTTAATCAATCCAAATACATAAAAGAAATGTTAAAGAAATTTGGTTTAGAAGAGTCAAAACCTATAAGAACACCAATGTCATTCGATACTAAACTTACAAAAGATGAAAACGGTGAATCCGTTGATAACACAAAATACCGTGGCATGATTGGTAGTCTTCTCTATCTTACGGCTAGTCGGCCGGATATCATGTTTAGTGTTTTTCTATGTGCTAGGTTTCAAGAAGACCCTAAAACTTCACATCTAGAATCCGTCAAAAGAATATTTATATACATTAAAGGTACGACTCAATTAGGATTATTGTATCCTAAGGGAACGGGGTAGAAACTATTGTATATGCGGATTCTGACCATGCAGGTGATTATGTTGACCGAACAAGTACAAGTGGTGTATGTACTTTTATGGGATGTTGTTTAACATCTTGGTTCTTGAAGAAGAAAACGACATTGGCCATATCAACAACCGAAGCCGAATATGTCTCCATCGGCAAAGCATGCCAACAAGCACTATGGATGAAACAAGCGTTAGTTGACTACGACATTCATCTAAGTGACATAGCCATTTTATGCGACAACAAAGGTGCTATTGAATTAAGCAAGAATCCGGTGTTGCACTCTCGTACCAAGCATATAGAGATCCGTCATCACTTCTTGAGAGAAAATGCTCAAAAGGGGAACATTTCTATTGAGAAGATATCATCCGAAGACAACATAGTCGACGTCCTCACCAAACCATTGAAGCGGGAACAATTCAACTTGCTTCGTCTTGGTCTTGGTCTCATGGAACAATCGTCGTAATATGTTTCTCATTCTACAAGGTATGTAAACGTTAGCCTTACCTTCTTTTTTGAATCTAGGATCTCTACTTCACACACAACTCACAAACATTATGGGAATTTTCAAAACTCATTTTACATGAAATTTTTTCTTACTTTCTAAAAGGATACTTCTCCCCGTATCATTTTCCTAAAAACATTCTCACGTCTAGGACAAACCCTTTCATTATTAATACAAAGTAAAACCCCATTTTCATTATATCTCATGTCTTTTGAATGCTAAAGGGAACACATAACTAATATGTGTTTTCGGTATATTCATTTAATAAAAAATGAAATAAGGAGCACTCGGGTTATCTCACATAATAATATGCCTTTTCACTTCTTCGTTTATTTTTCTCTTTTTAGGAGTCGAGATAACCGCAACTCCAAATGGTTTGCATATAGGCACACACTAGGCACCATTGTTTCCAAAAGGAAAATTTTGAGCTGCCTAAGTTCACCAGTACCACGGATCCCAGCTTTTACGCTGAACAGATCCCTAAAGGATCGGATCCGTGGGAACTGTGGGATAGAAGCATAAATTTTTCTTCTATTTTTTCATTTTGGCTCTAAACCTTCATACTTTCATCATTTTGGCTCTTTCACTAATGGGTATGTTCCTTAATGCTTGTGTTCTCATGATCACATGCCTTAAATTCATATCTAATCATTAGATTTTAGCCCACATTTTGGTTTTAGCATTCATTATAATGCATTATTTTCTCTATAAATAAGGTTTCAAAATGCTTGCTGATAAGGTTTTAAAAGGTACCATTTTGAGGGGTCATTTAAGTCCTTATTTGATCACTTTTGTATCCGTTATTGCTTAATATCGTTCCTTTTCACTTTTTAGGTCTCGTGAAGGCAAAATGCTGGAATGGCACTTATTTGGACGAAAAGGCGCGAATATATGAAGAAAATGGCCAAAGTCGAAATCGAGACACTCACAGTCGCTGAATGTAGAAGGCGACGGCGTCAGGAGCTATTTGCGACGCCGTCGGAGAATTATTGTGACGGGTCAGAACTCAAAACTCGTGTTTTCAAGAGACGGCGTCTAGTTGTGAAAGAGTAGGCCGTCGCTACTCAGACGGCCTAGATGCGATCCAGACGACGTCAGAAGCTGAAGAGGACGGCGTCACGGACATAAGGTGACGTCGTCGCAAGGTTAACGTGGCCAAGACGAAACCCTAATGGCGGCGACACGACGGCGTCACTAAACATAAGGTGACGCCGTCGCAATTGTAATCTTATATATAGAATCCGAATTTTTCAGTCTTTGTGTGGAGAGTCTGTGGAGTAAAAACCTAAAACCGAACCTAAGGTGTCTTGTACAGTATTTTAGGGTTTTTAACCCTATCTTACACCAAGATAAGTCTTTGCTTCATTAATTCAATTATGTCTTTGATTATTTGTGTGTATGCTTGCATGTTCTCCATGTCCGGCTAATTTATTTGTGTGTTTGCTTAGGAAGTATGAAACTTAATTATTAAATATTGATTGGTTGTTTCTTATCTTAGTTGATTAATGATCTAGTAATGCGATAGGTCATTCGTTGTGTACTTAATGCTTGATTCATCTTTGTGAAACCTAGAGTATGATTACCTGAGTGATTGTAGTCTAAACCATCCGAAGAGCGCCTTAGAGTTGGAGTCTATAATCTCTAAGTGGATTTGTAGACAAGACCCTTTGGTAAGTTCAAAGAGTTAGGGAGAAACGCATACCCTACAACTTTAGAAACACAACGCAACTAGGAATAAGACGTGACACTCAACCGTCAATAGGAGATAATTAAGGAGTAATACAAACTAAGTAAACACATCTTTAAACTATCATACGAGCACACATTAATTAGACATAGACTCCCACAACCTTAGTTTAGATAATTAGATAATAGTAGAGTAATCGGTAGAAATACCAACCCCCCAAATCCAATACCCGAGATTCGTACCTTTCCATTTTCATAAAATATAAAAAGATAAAAAATAATCTTCCTCAACCTTACCCTTAGCGTAGTAACTCCCTACTAGCATTCCTATTCCCCTAGAGAACGATATCAATACCCGTGGCTTACCCTAATTACTACACTACAACGATTAGGTTCACTGCCTAGGGTGTTATAAAACTTGCTCGAAGAAAAGGAAGTTCCTTTGACCCCGAACGACGCGTGTAGCGTTATCACTTGCATATCCATCACTTTTAACCTCACAAACAATCATCATCATGTCATCCAAAAGATCTTCCAACATTGATGAACCATCTAGTGAAAACAATCCTTTTCAAGAAATCCAAAACTTCATCCTACCACCTTCCGTAGTGCCACCACCCAAATCTAGAAGAACCGCATAGATTATCAACTAGCCTTGTTGTTTAGCTAAACCGTTGTCAAAAAGCCCATCTCCAATCACTCATACACCACCAAATGATTCCATTGTCGCACCTTCATCATCTCTTACAAGCTCATCACCACCCTCACCTATTGAGTCTCAACCTAAACTCACCCTATCGGAACTCCTTAAGACTCCGAAAACAATCCCACTACCCGTGTCTAGTCCACCACCCACACCATTTCAACAAACCAAATCTACTCAAATAGCTTCCAACATAAACCCAAAAAAACTAGTCTTTTTAACACCACCAACATCTCCAAACACACTTTACAAAGATCTTACAACCTCACCACCTTTAGCTCCCATTATCTTACAAGAACATCTAGGTTCTTATCCTCCACCACTCACCAACATCATGGACTTTGATCCATATTTTCCAACATTTTCACCACATATTCAGCCTTCCACAAATCAAAATTACTCGGAAACCATCCACCAACACTACCCTCACCACCTACATTGCGAACATTGTCAATCCACTAGAAAATTTGCAATGGAAATAAGGGACGAGATGCGGTTCATACTTAACCACATCTTGATCGCATCAACAACATCACTCACCAAAACTTCCATATCTAACCATATGCAAGCATGGAAGGAATGATATTACTAGTTTATCTATTTTTTTCTCCTTTTAAGTCATTTTCAAGAACAAACCTTGTTCTTAGTTTTATGTTTTATATGTGGCCTATATACCACTACACTTTGATATTTTATTACAATGCTTTGTTTACATACCTTGGCTCTCCATCTTGTTTCTCGTCCCATACAAAATTATATTACATGTTACTACTAACATGTTTTTGTAGGTATTATATTTTCTCACTTGACGCCCAATACTAGGGGGAGCTACCGTCAAGGGGGAGCTAGTGCTTCATGGATTACACTATTTCTTTCCACACTTTATTTTTTTGTTAGGTTCGCTCTTTGTTTTGACAAAAAAGGGGAGAAGAAATAAAACTTATATATGCTTTCAAAATATACATCTAATCTTAAGTTTTACTCATCATAGCATTATATTTTGTCACCAACAAAAAGAGAGAGATTGTTAATACAAATAAATCGTAAAAACATTTATTCATATTTAGTGATCTATTTGTGTTTTATTGATAACAAATATAAAGTTATCATAAGTAAATTTATAGGATCAAGGTTGCAAAAATCGTGAATCGGTAGTCGGGTGGTCGACCCCCCTGTAGCTTGTAAGCGGTTAAGGCGGGATTAATCGATGATTAATCGGTTTAGCATTTTCGGCAAGTTATTGGTATTTTCGGCGAGATTTGGGTATTCTAGACAAGACTTTCCTTGAAAAGCATCTTGTAACAGATATAAACATCAAATATAGTTGATTTAAACTTGTTCAAGACAAGTTTTGGGTATCTCCGACAACATTTGCATGTTTTCTTCAAGTTTGACCATCGTTAACAGTCGTTGACCACCATTGACCGTTGTTGACCGATTTGTGTGACCCAGTTACACAAATCGGCAAGGTTGGTGGCCCAGTAGCACCTAATCGGTGATTAATCGGCCTTGTAGGCCTTGTTTTGCAACACTGATAAGGATACATGTTATTTTTATAAAGTATATACATTTGGTCATTTACATAAAATGTTGTAATAATTCATTTATTGTAATAGTTTAATAGGATGGATATTATCCAAGACCCATGGAGCAAATCCATAACCTATAACCCAAGACCCATGACCCAATGTATAGATACATTGTACTTTTTTGGGTACCCAAGGCTCATACCCAAGACCCATGACCCGGTTTGCTACCCAAAACCCGGACTGGTACAACCCAGATTGCTGAATCCCTTGGATTGCACAGGACGGATCCCCCAAGTGAGGGATCCGTAGGAACCGGGCTACAGTAGAGTTTTTTGCCTATAAATAGTGAGCCATTTCTTCATTGTTAATCACCCCTCTTCTTACAAACTCTCTCATATATTACTTCTCTCTTCTAATCTCATATCTCTTGATCTATCTAGTAGTTCTTCTTTCTTTTGTTGTGATTCTCATATAGGTCCTTCTCAAAGGAGAGATCACAAGATACTAGTCATCTAAGTAAGGGGTCCTTGATTGATTTGTTCCTCCGCAAGATTTCTGTAGCAAGATCTTGTATCTCATATTTCACATAGTTGTTGTGTTGGTTTGGTCCACCGTGTTAAGGACTCGGTATTTAGCTTTGTACCAGATAAAGTGTAAGCGACATTGTGAGGCTTCTCCGCCGTGTTGAAGGAGCTTGTTGACATAGTGCTTGAACTCTCGAGAAGGAGACTCGGGGATTGGAGTAGGGAAAGAAAGGTGTCCTTGTAGCCGAACCACTATAAATCGCTTGTGCCATTACTTTCTATCATTTACTTTACTTGATTTCATTACTTACATTTCTTATTGCTTTATACTTTCTATCAATCCATACGAATTCACATAAGATCGAATCTAAAATTTTTGAAACTCTAAAAATAGGGAAAACTATTTAACCCCCTTTTTAGTTTTCCACGGTGATGAACAATGATGAATTGCACAAATAAAAGCCTCCTCTTTTTTTCTTAGTCTACGTGTGAAGGTTTTAGACTAAGTGCGTGTCTAAGCCAAAATTTATGATTAACTATTTGATTAACATTTGTCTCTTTTACATGCAACATGTGTCAAAATTTTAGAAGCTTACGTGTCAAGTTTTAATATAAAGCCAATGTTAAAAGCATTTATTTTTTATTTTTTAGAGTCACTTATTTGAGAAAGAATTAATATTTTTGGTTTTAGAGATATAAAAAAAGTAAGAGAAATAAATGAGTCTCACTTATAAAAGAAATACTATTAAATTTTTTTATGAACCTAATCCTTTAAGTAAAGGTAAAAAGAAACACCCTTAAATTTTAATCAAAGAAATTTGAAGTTGAACTGAAAGCTAGAATTCTAGAAAACCAAGAAACTAAAGAGATCGAGTCTCCATACACTTGTCTTCTATTTATAGTTACCGACAACTAAACAATAATATTAAGAGCATTAGGTGTGGGGGCATGCCGTTTTACATATCATGTGGCCACTTTAACATTTCACATTTCACATTTCACAATTACACATCAAAGATACCTAATTGTAGTAACTCAAGCCTTTTGCTAAGTTTTTGGCCCCATCCTACCCAATTAAAACAAAAACTGATAACGCTACACGCGTCGTTCGGGGCCAAAGGAACTTCTTTTTCTTCCAGCAAGTTTTATAACACCCTAGGCAGTGAACCTAATCGCTGTAGTGTAGTATTAGGGTAAGCCACGGGTATTGATATCGTTCTCTAGGGGAATAGGAATGCTAGTGAGAAGTTACTACGCTAAGGTTGGGGTTGAGGAAGATTATTTTTTATCTTTTTATGTTTTTTAGGAATTAGAAAGGTACGAATCTCGGGGTTTGGATTTGGGGGTTGGTATTTCTACCGATTCTACTTATCTAATCTAAGGTGTATGTAGTCTATGTCTAATTATTGTGTGCTCGTATGATGGTTTAAAGATGTTTTTACTTAGGTTTTATTACTCCTTAATTATCTCCTATTGATGGTTGAATTGTCACGTCCTTATTCTTAATCGCGTTGTGTGTCTAAAGTCGTAGGGTATGCGTTTGTCCCTAACTCTTTGAAACTACCAAAGGGTCTCGTCTACAAAATCTCTAGGTGTTATAGTCTAAGGTTCACAAAGATTAATCAAGCATTAACTACACAATGAATGACCTATCGCATTACTAGATCATTAACAATTAAAATAAGAGACAACCAATCAATATTCAATAGTTAAGTTTCATATTCCCTAAGCAAACACACAAGTAAATTAGCCGGACATGGAGAACATGCAAGCATATACACAATTAATTGAAGACATAATTGAATTAATGAAGTAAAACACTTATCTTAGTGTAAGATAGGGTTTGGAACCCTAAAATACTGTACAAGACAGCCTTGGTTCGGTTTAGGTTTTTACTGCAAAAGACTACACACTGAAAACTAAAACATTCGGATTCTATATATAAGATTACAATCGCGACGGCGTCACTTTATGAATTGTGACGTCGTTGGGTCGCCGTCATTAGGGTTTTGTCTTGGCCACGTTAGTCTTGCGACGGCGTCACCTTATGCTTGTGACGCCGTCCCCTCCAGTCTCTGACGCCGTCTGGATCAAATCTAGGTCGTCTGAGTTGCGACGACCTACTCTTTTAAAGCCTGACATAGTCACTTGAAAATAAGAAATTTGGCTACTGAGCCGTCACAAAAGTGATGCGATTCTTGACTTTGGCAATTTTCTTCGTATATTCACGCCTTTTCGTCCAAATAAGTGCCATTCCAGCAATTTGCCTTCAAAAGACCTAAAAAGTGAAAAGGAACGATATTAAGTAATAGCGGATATAAAAGTGATCAAATAAGGACTTAAACGACCCCTCAAAAAGGTACATTTTAAAACCTTATCAAATATCCCTACACTTGGTATTTGCTTGTCCTCAAGCAAATATGCTTTTAGCCAATTATTTTATAAGTTAGGGGTCATGAAGCATTGGTTTAGAACAATCCACAACATATATAAGCCCTGCAAAAGTCATAACAAGCACGGAAATTACATACTAGCACCTCACATGGGGTGTTTGGATACTCACATCTCTCGGGTGTATATGAAATATAAAAAGTTGGAAATGGAAGATAAACACTCATTAACCGGTCCTAGTACATAGATTACCATAGGCTTGAGAATAGATCAAACCTCCATTGCTTTGGCGTAAGCACCTAGGAAAGACTATCAAAGAGGTCTTTTAAAGGGTTGTAATGTTAGGCTTATGGTTGGGAAACAAAGGGTTTGGTGGGATAGGCTATTTAGTGGTGGCAAGTCAAAAATCTCTATGTTACAAGCATACGAAGAATGGCGTTGCTAAGCCAAAACTCGACACTCTAGACTCTAGATAACTGAAACAAACAAACATAAATTTAAAGATAGATGTAGGATGGTAGCCCGCATGTTTTCTTTTTTTTAACACTCTATTTTTTTTCTTTTTCCCTTTTTCTATTTTTTTTTTTTGATTTTTTTTTTCATACACTTTTACTCTACCATCCTCTACAATAACATCAAAATGATAGGGATTTATAGGCACATCCCTACACTTGAGTTTTTATTACTCTAACACTAATTTGACCCGAATTGAAAAGATCAAAACACTTGGAGTGCATTATTACGCAAATAAAGGGAATTTGAATTTAACGTTCCCTTCCCGTCATTTCATAAACTTTAACTTTTCCCATGAGTCCCAATCGTCCCAAAACTGTATACAAAGGATATGACTCGACTTAGCAACTCATGCAATCAACTAGATAATTGAACTAAGGGTTTTTAGGGTGATAACAATAATGCACTAAAAGTGAGTGCATACAAGGTAGGCTAAGGCGATTTGGGTGTACATTTGGGGGTGGGGTGTAAACAATGCTTTTCATTGATATTCCGGAAAAACCAAAACATCACGAGAACCGCGAAAAGGATAGGCTCTGAGGGGTTAACTAGGGGTATCGTGTACTAAAGATGAGTACAACGCAAGGGTGTGGGGAAATTACTCAACCGATGTGGAAGAAGTAATTATATTACGGGTATCAAATAAGGGTTATCCTAATGCCTCTTATCATTTAGTTATTCCTAACGACACAAGTGTAGTCTTACTAGCGATCTCGGGATGCATCACAAAATAAGTTCTAGAATCTAATATACTACCGGTTCACACACTAAGCATTAAAGATGAATGCTTTAATTCCTACTAATCTAAGGGCGATCCTCATATTTTGGGTGGAATTTAGGTGGTAAAGGGTTTTTGTGCTAGTCATATAACTTCCTATCCGTGAGACGCTTTTGTTAAGACTAATGGCCCACTCCTATATGTCATGAAAAATTTTAAATTTGGTGCCAAAATTACCCTAACCGACATTTTCTCATGGTTTATTACACAAATACAATTGGACAAATCAAATAATCAAGGATAAGCATAGTTTCAAAGTTCCCATTTTATTTTCCCTCCCTACACTTAAACTGAACATTGTCCCCAATGTTCCCTGAACGTATCAAAGTTATGATAATGTAAGGTGATTAAAAACGAAAGAAACTAATACTCCCCTGATTAGCTCGGTAGGATCCGTGTAAAGTGGTGGTTAAATCCTTTTCAAGAAGAATGTATGCGTGAAAAGCTCCTTCCAATCTTATGTATCTTCTTCTTAATAAATTAAACCTGCACACTTGAAGAAAACAAACGAAACCTTCGCGTAAAATCGGCGGTAATAATATATATAAGACTCTACTAAACTAAGATATAATGCTTGTGGAATGGATGTTTACAGAATTTCTGGAAACTTAAGACCTGAAAAATTCCAAAAATTTATAAGTAGCTCAGAAAACGAGAAAAAAGTAATCTGTTGTTTTTACTCCTTCCTGACGCCGTCAGGTTGCGATCCTGACGCCGTCAGGTTATCCTGACAAAAACTGGTCTGCGATTTTCTGGAAAAAATTCTAGAAAATTTACATCTTTAGAATCTGGAAAAATTTATGCAAAACATCCATTATGACTCGATACAAGCATTTGACTCGAACAAACACACATATATATCTTTTAATTAATTGCAATTCTCATGTTTACGTTTCTTTTGAAAACGTGTGTAATCCTCCCTACACTTATCCTTTATGTAAAATACATTTATATGCAATTAAGACGAGGTTAAAAACAAAATAAAGCATTTTTACAAATTTAAACATGAGAGTAAGCAATTAATAAAAGATATATGACACTAACAAGCAAACAATTAAGCATGGGTTGCCTCCCACGAAGCGATTTTCTTTATTTATGAGTCTCGTAGCTAGACTCGTAGTCGTGCCCCTACGTACCGATATAAGTAAGCCTATCCTTAACAATGTCATAAGGATCAAACTTATCATTTAAGTTCCTAGTAGTACGTTCGGTTCGATATGCATTTTCAAACTTCTCTCCATCGGGATCATAGATTGTTATCCTAATGTGCCACTCTCCATTACCATCACTAGGCGGTCTATCCCAATCCCACTTATATTTAGGCTTCTCAATTTTCCACTTATTCATGACAAGGTTGACGGGCAAACTTCCTAGGAACTCGGTCATCTTCCTAAATACTAAGGCGTCCTCGAACGGGTTCACTTCCATGTCCCTAGCCATTTCTTTTTCATGGAAAGTTGCTTTACTAGCAAAGGCTTCATCTAAGTAGAAAGGTCGTTGGGGACCTATGAGGTTCTTATCTATCCAAGGTCCATATCTAGAAGGCGTTCTATCCAACCTAATCTCATGTGGGATTTCCTCTTCTTTGTAGTACGTATCCTGTTTGACATCGTAAATTGACCTAGCACTCCCCTCTCCTACCACTATCTTGGACATCTTACAATCGATGATGGCACTAGCGGTAGCTAAGAATCCTCTTCCTACTAGTAATGGGCATGTCGGGTCCTTATTCATGTCCAGCACATGGAAGTCGGCCAAAAGAGTCAACTCTCCTACGTGTACTACCATGTCTTTTATTATCCCTACCGGATATGCAACACTACCATCTGCTAGACCTAAGATGGTTTTCGTTGGTTCTATCTTACCTAAATTAAGGCTTCTATGGAGGGACAACGGAACAAGATTGATGCATGATCCTAAGTCGGCTAGAGCATCGAGAGGTTTGGAAGTTCCAAGCCTACACGGAAGAGTAAATAGCCCAGGATCGTCTAACTTCTTAGGTAGATTATTTCGCACAAAGGCGGACCCATATTTTCCAAGTTTAAGTTCTAACTCATATTTTTCTTTTAAAGCATTATAATAAGGTGCATGAGCTAAAACTTCAAGAACCGGTTTTTCTTGATGGAGTTCCTTGTACTCCTCCTCTAAATTAGGTTTGGGTTCTTGGTTGATGGGTTTCTCAAGAATAGGTTCTACCACTGGTGCAGGGCCTTGGTACCTCATTTTGGATTGCTTGGAACCCTTGTTGATAGCATTTACCGAGTGAACCGTTGGGTGTGAGGGACATGGATGTGCACTCTCCCATGGTGAACAAGAGCATGAAGTCGATGAAATCGAATTCACTTTTGGGTTCTTTATAGTATCACTTGGGAGTGCTCCAGTTTCCCCGTTCATTAAAGGCTTTTAAGAGGGCATCAAGCTTGTTTGTCATCTCGCCTTGTCTTCGCTTAAAATCGGCTTCAAGTTTAGTCAATCGAGTCTCTTGAGATGACATGAATCTAGATGTAATTTCTTCAAGATTAGTGGGGTTCCCGGAGTTTAGAGAATTGAGCCTATTAGGTGGACTAGATGAGCTTTGGGGTGTGCTTGAGTTTTGGTTCCACTTAATGTTAGGGTGATTTCTCCATGAGGGGTTGTAAGAGTTTCCTAAGTTGTTTTGTTCGGGCTTGAAAGTGTACCACTTCTCTCTCGCTCCGTCGGTACGCGTGGAGGCGTGGTCTGCAAAAGCTTGTTCGGGGAGTCCTGTGCAATCACGAGTGTCATGGGGACCACTACATAACTCACAAGGTAGAGTGATTTTATTCACTTGATGTGAAGACTTAGGATTTTCGTAGGAACTCATTAGGAATTTAACTTGATCTTCAAGTTCGAGCATCCTACGGTTGGAAGGTTGTGAGTCAATGGGAGGCAAGGAGATTGCCTTAACGGTTTGTTAGCCTCGCTTTTTCTAAAGATAACGTCACTTACGTGAAATGGACTAGATGCGTAGTATACTTTGCCCTTAGGGACTAGTATCGTGTAAGTGGCAAAGATAGAGCCTACATATACCCCTCATGACTCTCCATGAGGGGTGAGGTGAATCATTAGGTTATTTGTTGTGTGTGTTTATCTTAATAAATCCTTGTGTTTTCTCCTACCTCTCTCTAGTTTCTCTCTCTAAAAAGGATGAAGATCTTCATCTTCTTCCACCAACCCCGACCTCCAAACCACATAAATCTTATGATATTCGGTCCTGACAATTGGTATCAATCGCCTAACAATGGTTTAGGAGTGTTTGTGTTTGTTTTGAAGGGTTACGCGTATAAGCTCACGTTAGTCAATATTGTGACGCTTAAAGCTTTAATTTTTGCACTTTAAAATTCAAGATTCTTGTGGTTTAAGGTTTATTTGGTGCTAAAGTTTCAGTTTTTTGCAAAAAGTTCGAAGCTTTACGTGTTTTTCTTCATTTTTAAGCTCGTATTTGGTTTATTGGTCATTTCTACTCGTAACTTTTCTACGCACTTTGGGTGAAAAAGGTCAACATTTTTGGGTTATTCGAGTGTTTTTAAGGATATCTGTGCAAGAGAAATCATTTGAATCGCTGAATTTTTTTTTACGAGTAGGTCAAAACCCTAGTTCTACTCGTAAGAAAGTCAACTACGCATAGTTTTCTACTCGTAACTTTTTGGTGAAGAATCTTCGTGCTATTACGGTGACTCAGTGCTTCCCTCACTTGGATAAGTGTGTGGAACACTTCGACTTGTGGATATCCCTTACGCTGTGACAGTGTAAAGGATTTTTGGTTCTTAACCATAGTTTACGCATAAGCTAAAAGCTTACGAGTAACTCTACGCATAACTTCAATTACGCGTAAGGTTTACGAGTAACTTTTTGTCTACGCATAAGCTTAAGGTTACGCGTAAGATACTTTCTACGCATAAGATCCTACGCCTAAGATCCTACGCATAAGATCCTACGCCTAAGCCTCGTCTACTCGTAACTTTGTGTTTCTACGCCTAAGCTCTTTCTACGCATAAGGTTTAAAAAAAAAGAAAAAAAAAAAAGAAAACGTTCAGTTTTTACGCGAGATTCAAATTTTGGTTTAACTGTGAAAATTTTGGTCAAAAATTCAAATTTTTGGGCCTAAATTCAAATTTTTCGGGTAAAATTTGGCGTCAAAATTGTCATAACTCAAAATTTTCATACAGCCTTAGAATTGATTTTTATAGTGAATTTCAAATTTTGGGAGAAATTTTTTTTGAGGCCTAAGAACCAAGTTCACGAGTACGACTTTCAGACAAACTACATCAACCGAGCTTAATCTTCATCAACCACAACTCCTTTATCGTTGAATCGATCCTACATCAACTCTATCATATCATACCTTCATCAATGGCAACTCATCAAGATATTCATGCAGCCGGTGCCGAAAACCGTCCTCCTAAGTTGGCAAAATGTGGTTATCTTCAATGGACAAGTCGTATGCTCCGCTACATCAAGACCAAACCTAATGGGAAACTCATGATTAAATCCATTCAGGATGGACCCTTCAAGCCTCGACAAGTCCAAGTCCCTGGAAATCCTGATGCAACACCTCCCACCCCACCATCTTTTCGTGATCAGAACGAATCAGAATACACTGCAGAGGATCAGAAACAAGTCGAAGCAGATGACATGGCAATTCATATTATCCAACTGGGTTTACCAATCGACATTTTTGCTGCGGTAGACAGTTGTGAAACTGCTTTCGATATGTGGGAACGTGTTAGACGGCTATGTTTTGGAAAAGAAATTGGTAAACAAGACATGGAGAACAAGCTGCTAACTGAATGGGAAAAGTTTACATCTACACCAGGAGAATCCATTGAATCCTACTATGGAAGGTTTTGCACTTTGATGAATGAGCTTATCAGAAACAAGTTGGCACCCAGAACAATCGTTCAAAACATCAAGTTCCTGAACAATCTTCCAGAAGAATGGGGACGATATGTTACTATTGTCAACCAAACAAAAGACCTTCATCAGGTGAACTTTGATCAACTGAATGATTTTCTCAAACAGAACCAAAATGAAGTGAATGAAGTCAGGAAAGAAAGATTGGCAAAGAATCATGATCCATTGGCACTCATTGCAAAGACTCAAACTTCAGTGAATACACAACAACCAGCTCCATCATCTTCCAACAACAACAACTTGCAGCAATACATTCCACAACCACAACAACAATTCTATCCAGAACAACAATACCAGGAACAAGGAATCACTGATCATGAAACTGACACAGAAGCGACCTTGCAACAGATATACTCTTTATTGGGTAACGCACTAAAAAGTCGCTATTTCACACCAACTAACAACAACCAAAGGATTTCGTCAAACATTCGCAACAGGCAAATTGCACAGCCGGGTGTGAATATGGGTAATCAAGGTCAAATGGTTGGAGTTATTGGGAATCAGCAGGGATATGCTACTGGATTTCGTATGGGTAATCAGGCGGTTCCGTATCAGGGTAATCAGATGGGTCAGAATGTTGGGAATAGAGCAGTGGGTAATCAGAATGGGAATGTTGCAACTCCAGTCGTTGGGAATTATGGAAATGTGAATCAGGGTAATCAGGTTAAGTGTTATAACTGTCAAGGAATGGGTCACATGGCAAGAAACTGTCCCACTAAGCCGCACAAAAAGAATGGTGATTTTCTTCGGAAAGCTGCTTTGTTAGCAGATAAGCTAGAAGCGGGGTTACAGTTGAGTGCTGAGGAAAATGACTTTTCGCTATTGTGGATGAATTGGAAGACCTCGAGGAACTCAATGCGAATTGCATATTCATGGCAAATCTTCAGGAGACTAAGTACGACACTGACAATGACGCACCTCCTCTCTATGACGTCAACGCAGTATCTGAGGTACCAATCATTGATCCATGCTATAACAATATCATTAACAATGTCATATTTGATGTGTTTACTCATAACGAACAGCATTCTGTGACGCCAGCACCTACTTATGATACATACCTGGACAATCCGAGTTGTAGCAATACGAACTCTGAAACTCCAGATGTGGATCCTAGTGGAGGCTGTGTGGCACAAAATACTGAGACTGATGAGGAAACACGTGCTTATTTTGAATCATTAATCAATCAGTGTGGCATTGAAATTGAAAAAGTGAGTAAGGTCAATCGCGAAGTTAAGGCCGCGAATGTTAAATTGACCACTGAGCTTGAGAGTTACAAAGAGAACGCCAGAGCCTATGAATTTCATACAAACAAAATATCAGAATTAGAAATTGGTTATCGAGATTCTGTTTTAAGAGAACAACAATTGCAACTCAAGTATGATACACTTGATGTGAATCTGAACTTGAAAATTAAATCTTTAAACAAGGAAATTTCTGAACTAAATGACCAACTTTCTAAACAAAAGGCACTGTTTTCTGATCTTGAAAAAGAAAAGAAACAGTTGATTACTGATTTTTCAAAACGAGAAGATTCTCTTCTTGATGAAATTCTGGACAAAAATGAAACAATCAAAAAATTGGATAATTTACTTCTTACAACGGGTCATTCCGCTAAGACGAACAAGATGCTTTCTAATCAAGTAAATCCGATTTTTCATACTTCTCACAAAATGGCTCTTGGTAACTCACCTCCTTGCTTTCTCAAGAAAGCTCAGAAATCTCAGAATGTGTTGCATAATGGAAAACCTTTGCATGAACCTATAATTGTGCGTGATTCTTATGAAACGTTAGAACTATCTGAGGAGAGTAGATTGAAAATGAAACAAAAGAATCCAGATCTCAAACCAATTGATTATAACAAATGGAACAAAATAAATGGCATTTCTTTTGTTTCTCAAAAAGAAAAATCAAAGTTTTCCATCACACCCAGTGTTTCAAACAACGAGTCAACACCAGTTTCAAAATCAGTTTCAAAACCAGTTGTTGTCTCAAAATCCCTTTCGAAAATTGAACAAATGTCTTCAAACAATCCTTTTAACACAAGTGATGCTAGAAGCATTTTAGATGACGTTAAAACTAGAATTGGGTATCTTCAAGAGACTGTTAAAACTAAAACCAGCATTACAACAAACATCTGGTTTAATAGTTTTGATATGGAAAATAAAAAGGTTTTTGAAACTCAAATTGCCCTTCCATTAACTGCCATCAGTACGAGGGTAATTCATGTTGAACAAGCACTTTTAAAAGAAACAGCTGACTTTGTCAAGGACCATAAATCCCTGGTAAAGCAAGCTAATGAATGTTTTGAACACATCAAAGCTTTGGAAAATTTAAATGATTCTCTCTTCGAAGATGTTATGACCACTGATATTATGTCCATCATTTTACAAACGTATTCTGTTGAAGATCATGAAAGACTCCAGTCTGAGACCTCCGAAATTGTTTCAAAATATGAAAATGCTCTTGCTAAACTTGAAAAAGAAAATGTGTCATATTTTAAACAACTTGATCGAAAAACTGAGGAATGCAAGTATGACAAACTGTCATATGAGCGTGCCTTCAATGACATGAAAGCGAAAAATGATCTTTTGAGGGCTCAACTGGAAAGTCAAAAAGGAAAGGCAGTGGATACTGTGATTACAAAACCATTGACTGAGGAGAAAGCAAATGTTACTAAACCGGTTTCAAAACCAAAAATGTCTGTTTCTATGCCTCCTCCAAAAGTCAATGCGAAAAATGTTTCATCAAAACCAGTCACTCCACCTGCCTTGCCTAAACAAATTGTTGATAAAGGGAAAGCGGTTATCGAGAATCCTAAAGTTTTAGCACCTGGCCTTTTTAAGATGAGTACCACTAATGCGTCTGCCTCCACATCTAAAGAGACTAGGATAGCTGAAACCACATCCCTTCATAAAAATGTGAATCCTAATGCATGTACCTTACCTTCTACAGGACTAGAAAGCACCTCTAGGAGCAGCAGACTAAAGCTTAAGAGCAATACAAGGAACAATAGAGTCTCGACTGCCTCTAGGAGTAGTAGCTTGAATAAAGAGAAGAAAGTAGAAGAACACCCTCGGAATTTACAGCTTTTGAATAAGAAAGACATTTCATCTGAATGTACTGAACCTATGAAACTTGCTAAGTCTAATGAATGTGTTGAATCTCTTTGTTTAACTTGCAAGAAATCTTTAAATGTTCAAGATGATTGTGTTTCTAAGAATGTGAATGATAAGCCTGCTAAGAAGAACGTCCCAAAAAGTAATTACGCTAAACGAGTAGGAAGACTAGTTGCAAAACTTAGGCTTTACACTACTGACAGGAACCAACGTGTATACTTTAGGGATGATATTTGGAAACCCACAGGTAGAACTTTCACACTCAAGAATGGTACAATGAATGATAAACCAGACTTCCCTGTAGAAAACCTCTCTGAGTGTGATCAGGATTTTACCTCTAACCCACAGGAACCAAAATCAAAACAGTTTCCACAATATTCTTTTTCTGTAACTGGCAGGTTATCGAAATTTGTCTTTGGATCGTCGACTCGGGTTGCTCCAAGCACATGACCGGGAATCTGAAGCTGCTGATCAATTTCGTCTGGAAATTCATGGGAACCGTACGTTTCGGAAATGATCATGTAGCAGCTATCATGGGTTATGGAGATCTACCTTTTGGAAATTACTTGATCACTCGAGTTTACTATGTCGAAGGATTGGGACACAATTTGTTTTCAGTCGGGCAGTTCTGTGATGCAGATTTAGAGGTTGCTTTTAGGAAAAATGCTTGCTTCGTTAGAAACTTGGATGGCACTGATCTCTTAACTGGGAATCGTGATACAAACTTGTATGCTATCGACATCAATCAAATGGCCTCTTCATCACCAATATGTCTTATGACACGAGCATCTGGAACACAGTCCTGGTTGTGGCACAGAAGGTTATTTCATCTCAATTTCGACACCATCAACAAAATTGCCAAAGACAACATTGTCAACGGACTTCCAAAGTTCAAATACACCAAGGATCACTTATGTCCATCATGCGAACAAGGAAAAAGCAAAAGAGCATCATATAAACCCAAATCCGTACCTAGTTCAGAAGCAAAGTTGCATATGTTGCACATGGACTTATGTGGCCCAATGAGAGTTGAAAGCATTAACGGGAAAAAGTATATTCTTGTTATCGTCGATGATTACTCGAGATATACATGGGTTAAGTTTCTGAGATCAAAAGATGAAGCACCAGGCATCATCATCACCTTTCTGAAGCGAATTCAAGTACTTCTTCAAACTCCAGTAAGGGTTGTAAGAACAGACAACGGCACAGAATTCACTAATCAGGAGTTAAGAGCTTATTTTGAAGATGTTGGAATTACTCATCAAACATCAGTTGTTAGAACTCCACAGCAGAATGGGGTAGTTGAAAGAAGAAATCGAACTCTTGTGGAAGCTGCTCGCACAATGCTAATTTATTCTTGTGCACCGTTATTTCTCTGGGCTAATGCTGTTGCCACTACTTGTTTCACTCAGAACCGATCCCTTATCCATCCAAGATTCAATAAAACCTCATATGAGCTTGTGAACAACAGAAAACCGGATATCTCTTACTTTCGCGTGTTTGGCGCTTTGTGCTATCCTACGAATGACAGAGAAGATCTTGGAAAATTGAAAGCTAAAGGTGATATTGGAATCTTCATTGGATATTCAGACAACTCGAGGGCATTCAGGGTGTATAACAGAAGGCTAAGGAGGATCATGGAGACGATGAATGTGAAGTTTGACGAACTTACACAAATGGCTTCTGAGAGACTCGCTCTAGAACCCGGACTAAACCGACAGACTTCTGGACACATCAGTTCAGGACTCGTACCTCAAAGAGCTCAATCAACTTCGTTTGACAATCCTAAAGAACAAGAATGGGAGAATTTCTTCGAGTTAATGTTCGATGAATACTATGGTGGAACTTCGACAAATGCATCAAACCATCATTCCGCTGCACCCGCTCAAAATCATCCTCCACCACCAACAGAAGATGCATCTACAATGGTCGAAACCAATGCACCAACTCCATCAACATCATCTACATCTACTCCAGCTATTGCACCCGTTCAACCCGCAGTTGATGAGCAAAACCAAAACCAAAACCAAAACGATGCAACGTTAGATGACGACTTATTTGAAAACCCGTTTGCTACGGAATCAGCTGAATCATCTTCATGCTTACGAGAACCATCTAACTCGCATACGTATAACCAACGGTATCCTTCTACTCTGAAGTGGACAAAAGACCACCCAATTGAACAAGTTATTGGTGAACCTTCAAGGCCAATTCAGACGAGACGCCAACTTGCCACCGATTGTAACTTGTGCATTTACCTTTGCTCAATTAGCAATCTAGAACCAAAGAACATTCGTGAGGCAATGGCAGATCCCGCATGGATAGAAGCAATGCAGGAGGAACTTCTTCAATACCGTCTACATGACTCATGGGAAATGGTTCCACGACCAATTGACATTCGCTTCATTGATCTCAAATGGTTATGGAAGAACAAACGGGATGAAGAAATGACGGTTATTCGCAACAAAGCTCGTCTTGTGGCCAAAGGATACAGACAAGAGGAAGGGATAGACTTTGAAGAGTCATTCGCGCCGGTAGCTAGACTAGAAGCAGTCAGGATATTCTTGGCCTATGCTGCTCACAAAAACATCACGGTTTATCAGATGGACATTAAGACCGCGTTCTTGAATGGAACTCTAAAAAAAGAAGTGTACGTGAGTCAGCCAGAAGGCTTCATAGACATGGAACATCCAGACTACGTCTACAAACTCAAAAATGCAATCTACGGTTTAAAACAAGCTCCGAGAGCGTGGTATGACGAACTGTCCTCTTTCCTTATCCAAAACAATTTCACCAAAGGAACAGTTGATCCAACCTTATTTACACAAAAATGCAAAAATGACATTTTGATTGTTCAGATTTACGTGGACGACATCATATTTGGGTCCATTAATCCGAATCTTTCAAAACATTTTGAAAATCTCATGAAAAGTAAATTTGAAATGTCCATGATGGGGGAACTAAAATTCTTTCTTGGTTTACAAATACATCAGTCCCCTCGTGGAATTTTTATAAATCAAGCTAAATATACAACTGAGATTTTGAAAAATCATGGTATGGATAATTGTGACTCTGTCGGAACACCAATGGTAACTTCACCAAAAATTGGAGCCGATTTGTTTAGGAAACCTATTGATTCGAAGAAATATCGGAGCATGATTGGTTCTCTCATGTACCTCACTGCTAGTCGACCAGATATTCATTTTGTTGTTTGCTTATTAGCACGGTTTCAGGCAAAGCCTACCGAACTGCACCTCAAAGAGGTTAAACGGATCTTTCGGTACCTGAAGACATCCATTCACATGGGACTTTGGTATCCGAAGGAATCCGGATTTGATCTAATTGCTTTTTCAGATGCAGACCACGCAGGTGATCAAGTTACAGCAAAAAGTACATCAGGAGGAGCACAATTTTTGGGTGAAAAGCTAGTAAGCTGGTCTTCAAAGAAACAAGATTGCACTGCACTTTCAACCGCTGAAGCTGAGTATGTGTCTCTATCTGCGTGTTGTGCTCAAGTTCTATGGATGAGAACACAACTCACAGATTATGGCTTTACTTTCGATAAAATACATATGTATTGTGACTCGAAAAGTGCCATAGCCATATCATGCAATCCTGTTCATCACTCAAAGACTAAGCATATCAGAGTCCGCTGTCACTTCATCAAAGAGTACGTCGAAAATGGTACTGTTGAATTATTCTTCGTGAAGACAGATTACCAACTCGCCGATCTATTTACTAAAGCCCTTCCAAAAGAAAGGTTTGACGATTTAGTTCGACGACTTGGAATGCGAAGCCTAACCCCTGAGGAGTTAGAACGTCTTCTCGAATCTTCTTGAAAATGATTTTTCCAAAAAGCTTCGCTGTAAATATTTTTGAAAAACAAAATACAAAATTTGAAAAACCAACAAAAACAAAATATAAAAATATAAAATTTTCAAAAATACAAAAACAATATAAAATCAAAAATCCAAAAATATTCTTCTCACGACATGTCTCTCGTATAATCGATATTTTGTACATTTCTAGAAATGTCATTCAACAATGATACGGGTATGTACAGATGCTTGAGCGAGAGTTCTTTAATGTTTTTCAAAACATGTCGTTTCTCAAAATTTCTTCATAATATGGCTTTCGTATACCTCAGTACGAAACCCGGACCTAATTGATGACTTTTGATTATTTTTCAAATCAAAACTCGTGCTTTTATAGAAAAATCACAAGTGTACGCTTCAGTGCACTACATTTAAAAATGGTGAGAAATCATCATCATCTTGAGCACCTTTTCAAGATTGTTTAAAAAGATTTTTTTTTCAAAATCTTTCAAAATATTTTGTGCTCAAGATAACTCCCTCTAAAACCCTTTAATTGATTATGCTTTATTAAAGGGGGAGTATAAAACTAAAATGTTCCATATTCATGCTTAAATCAAATCCGTTTGTCTCCCCAAAATATTCTAAAATGTTTGTTTAATCTGTTGATATCAAAAATATCACGAATATGCTATTTTTGAGGGGGAGGAGACGTGATTAAAATGTGATCAAAAATGTTTAATGATTGATGTTTGAATCTCAAAATGAGCTCGACTCAGACGGAACCAATGAATTGACGGGAATCAATGTCAGTAATTGTACCATCTCGAGAAACTTGTGATAGATATGCACTTACATGGGTCTAACCTCCTTTTCAAGGAGTGTTTACAACTTCAAGTTAGTTATTAGAGCTAGTTGTCACCTAAAAACTGACAATGGAACTCTTTAACTAGGCAACATAACCGTGTCTCGTGGGGAATTGTCTATCATGAGCCGATCAATTCAAAAAGTGCGAACTCTACCCTCTATGTGCAGATTTTTGTTAAAACTTATGAGCACATGTGAAGGGGGAGTGTTTCTGAAAATATAAAACTCTCGGAGTGTCCCAAACATGTTTTCAATTATAAACACTCTGAGAGATTTTCAAAAAAAATGGTTTTATGGCAACAATAGGACAGTCATGGAGTTATAAGGTGACTAAGGATAGGAAATTCGTCCTATGATCCGCCAGAGCCGGAGGGATCTACCCAAGGACATCACCAATAGTTTAGAACTAGAAGTCCTTAGGTATGATTGAAAAAAGAAGTAATGTGAGAAAGGAGAAAGAAGGGGTTGAAGAATTAAAAAGAAAAGTAAAAGAAAGGGTGAAAAGAAATAGCCCTCCATATTCAACGTTAGGGCAGAAACCGGGTTCAATTCATTTGCTACTGGTTGTCACTAGATGACACTGGTATTGAAGACAAAGACGTCATGGACCCAGTGACGCACTGCACTAAACCTTCTAGCCACTCAATTCCTTTCAAAAGGGATTTGTTTCATTCTCACTGGGAACCCTACATAATCTATCGACTTTCTCTTAGAGATTGTTGATATTGAAGAAGGAGACCCTCTCCCTAGTCTCCGCTTAGGAAACCAAAATGCACTATTGAGTCTAGATCCACGAGATTCATCAAAAGATCTCATAGGAACACATGACATGACATCGCTTGTTGTTCATCAATAAGGACACAAGTGATATATTCTAGAGTCCTACGCAGATCTTAGCATTCTGCCAGAACATTTATGAGAAGTTTCACATCTGTGATCTTCAGTGATTGAATGGAAACTCCTGCCAGGGTCAACATCAAGCAGCCCTGACAGCAGGTCACTTCGGTAACTCCCCGTGGATTACGCTTAGTGTGTCTCAAACGGTCTACAGTCGTGAAGTGATGCTTCGGTGTACTTCAGCGACTCATCTGAACTGTAGATGTACTCCGGTATATCGTGTTATCTCACTTGTGGGACTCCAGTTCAGGAACGGCCTTTGTAAGAATTAGAGATGTGTTTTCACTCTATGCTGTTAACACCCTCGAAATTCAAACTTGTAAGTGCCGGAATCCGCTTATTACTAACTGGTTTTATGTTTTCTTCTTATGGAAGCTCCAGAGCGGATGGATCGTGCAGACTCGCCACATGCTCATACCAACAACACATGAAAGTTCTCATCATAATCAAAGGCTACACAAAGTTAAAGATGATTCTTCGTCAATGTCAAAGAATCTACAAAGTTTAAAGACTAGAGAACTTCATCACATTGGAACTTCAAAGTCAAATAGAAGTGTGAGCATGGTGGAGAAAGACGTGGAGACACCAAACCAACGAAGTTGACAATGGCAGACAACCACATTAACTGATGACAAAGCATGAAGGAACAAAGAATCAAGACTATTCTATATCTACACGCAAAGTTCAAGCTCAAGGAAAGTAGAGACCTAATCAGGTGGAGCATCGTTTGAATGACCACCCCTTAGGGGGAGATTGTTAGCCTTAATAGTTTTATTAAAAGTGATGGTCATTCACGATTAGGAACTTTGTAACGTGTGTTAGATATCGTGATAGAATAGTCAACGAGCTCGTGGATTGGGCTAAGCTAAATGGCTAATATTTATGTTAAGCTAGCCTTTTATTAAGTGTAATCCAATCCAAGTCCACGAAAGCCCAAAGAAAGCCCAAGCTAAAGCCTTTAGGGTTTTATGCCTCTTGTACTATAAATACCCCTCAAATGGTCATTTGAGGGGTGTGCTTGAAAGTGTGTGTGTGTGTGTGTTTTTCTTTATTGAATATACAACATCTTGTGTTTATCTTTTCTCACATCATACACGGATTCTACAATTGGTTTATGTTTGTGTTGGGGTTTTTTTACCAACTTGGATGCAATACTAAGTGAGTTATGCTGTGACGTTGTTCCCAGAACGACAACCATTGTACGTTCAAGAGTTTACTTTCTCCGCTGCGTGTCTGAAGATTAAAGACGTGTTGGAAGAGTGTTGTCGGTTCAGGAGGGAGCAAAGAAAGAAAAAAGGCTCACTAGTTAGGAGGGAGTAATAACCTAACTAGACCGTTACAGTTGAAGTTCAGAGCTACAAGAAGATCATTTGCCGAGGTCATCGGAAGGGAGAACTTCAAGTTTGCCTCAATATCTAGACCACAGAGACTCTGCACTTCAAGAAAGTCAACATTGTTCTTTACTATTGTAATTTACTTTGTTTTGTATTTATAGGTCTCATTGTAACCATTCACGTGTGACGCTATCTTGGAGGGAGATTGTTAGCCTCGCTTTTTCTAAAGATAACGTCACTTACGTGAAATGGACTAGATGCGTAGTATACTTTGCCCTTAGGGACTAGTATCGTGTAAGTGGCAAAGATAGAGCCTATATATACCCCTCGTGACTCTCCATGAGGGGTGAGGTGAATCATTAGGTTATTTGTTGTGTGTGTTTATCTTAATAAATCCTTGTGTTTTCTCCTACCTCTCTCTAGTTTCTCTCTCTAAAAAGGATGAAGATCTTCATCTTCTTCCACCAACCCCGACCTCCAAACCACATAAATCTTATGATATTCGGTCCTGACAGTTTTGGGCAGCTCATGGGGGTCATCCCAACTTTCCATGTCATAGAGAGCAAGGTCCTCTATTATACCCCATGATTCTTCCGCGTGAGATCACTAAGTTTTCCACCGGCCGCTTGGTCAATGGATCGCTTTGTGGGGAAGTTGACATGATCATAAAAGAGTTGGACTTGGAGCCAAAGATCAATGCCGTGATGAGGGACTTTATGAAGTAAGTCCTTGAATCGAGTCCATGCTTCGTAGAGAGATTCACCTTGACGTTGTTGGAACATCAAGATGTCATTCCTAAGCTTAGTGGTTCTCCCCGGTGGGAAAAATTGAGCAAGAAAGCGAGAGGTGAGATCATCCCAACTTGAGATGGAGCCGGCGGGAAGTCGCTCAAGCCAATTACTAGCTTGGTCCCGTAGAGAGAATTGGAAGAGACGCAGATGCGTGGCCTCCCGAGTAGTAGCATCAAGGTCGATGGAATCGACAATTTTAAGGAAATCCTTAAGATGCTGATTAGGATCTTCGGAACGAAGTCCATGGAATGCACATCCGTTTTGCACCATCCGGATAGTGTCAGATCGCAGGGCCGTAGTTTGGGCTTGATCGGGAAGCTCAATGGTGTTCCTATAGCCTAGGTGGCTTGGTCTCGAGTATTCACCAAGAGTACGTGCTCTTGGCGGGTCATTTGGTGGTAGGTTGATGAATGGTGGTTGGTTATCACCTTCCATGATGAAAAGTGATGGGGTTACGAACAAAGGTCACGAAGAAGGGGGATAGACTATGAGAAAGCTAAAAATGAGAAAAATTTACTTGATATGAATCAAGCAAAGAAACCTAAACGAGGTGGACTACTAACTAGCTATTCTATTCCCCGGCAGCGGCGCCAAAAACTTGATAATGTTACACGCGTCGTTCGGGGTCAAAGGAACTTCCTTTTCTTCGAGCAAGTTTTATAACACCCTAGACAGTGAACCTAATCATTCTAGTGTAGTATTAGGGTAAGCCACGGGTATTGATATCGTTCTCTAGGGGAATAGGAATGCTAGTGAGAAGTTACTACGCTAAGGTTGGGGTTGAGGAATATTATTTTTTTATCTTTTTATGTTTTTTAGGAATTAGAAAGGTACGAATCTCGGGGTTTGGATTTGGGGGTTGGTATTTCTACCGATTACTTCTACTTGTCTACTTATCTAATCTAAGGTGTATGTAGTCTATGTCTAATTATTGTGTGCTCGTATGATGGTTTAAAGATGTGTTTACTTAGGTTTTATTACTCCTTAATTATCTCCTATTGATGGTTGAATTGTCACGTCCTTATTCTTAATCGCGTTGTGTGTCTAAAGTCGTAGGGTATGCGTTTGTCCCTAACTCTTTGAAACTACCAAAGGGTCTCGTCTACAAAATCTCTAGGAATTATAAACTCTAACTCTAAGGTACTCTTTGGATGGTTTAGCCTACAACTACTCTAGGTGTTATAGTCTAAGGTTCACAAAGATTAATCAAGCATTAACTACACAATGAATGACCTATCGCATTACTAGATCATTAACAATTAAGATAAGAGACAACCAATCAATATTCAATAGTTAAGTTTCATATTCCCTAAGCAAACACACAAGTAAATTAGCCGGACATGGAGAACATGCAAGCATACACACAATTAATTGAAGACATAATTGAATTAATGAAGTAAAACACTTATCTTGGTGTAAGATAGGGTTTGGAACCCTAAAATACTGTACAAGACAGCCTTGGTTCGGTTTAGGTTTTTACTCCAAAAGACTACACACTGAAAACTAAAAAATTCGGATTCTATATATAAGATTACAATCACGACGGCGTCACTTTATGAATTGTGACGCCGTCGGGTCGCCGTCATTAGAGTTTCGTCTTGGCCATGTTAGTCTTGCGACGGCGTCACCTTATGCTTGTGATGCCGTCCCCTTCAGTCTCTGACGCCGTCAAGATCAAATCTAGGCCGTCTGAGTTGCGACGACCTACTCTTTTAAAGCCTGACACCGTCACTTGAAAATAAGCAATTTGGCTACTGAGCCATCACAAAAGTGATGCGACGGCGTCACAGATAACACCTGACGCCGTCCCCTTGTGTTTCAGCAGCTTGAGTGTCTCGATTCTTGACTTTGGCCATTTTCTTCGTATATCCGCGCCTTTTTGTCCAAATAAGTGCCATTCCAGCAATTTGCCTTCAAGAGACCTAAAAAGTGAAAAGGAACGATATTAAGTAATAACGGATACAAAAGTGATCAAATAAGGGCTTAAACGACCCCTCAAAAAGGTACATTTTAAAACCTTATCAAAAACTCAACAACAAAGCCCAATAAAAAAAATGGCATGCCATATTGCTTGCCACATAGGAAATGGCGAGCATGGCTAGCCACCATACCCAAACCCTCCAACAACTCCAAGGAGACTGAAGGTATTCATGCGCCATAGTAATAAGCTATATACTATTATTATTCCTTTGTTTTGCAATGGGCAGGAAACATATTTTGATTTTCAAAACTTTAAGAAGAGTAAATTGCAAAAACAATTCATTTGGTTTAGCCAAATTGTTGACGCAAAGTAGTCTACATGATAACTTTGGCGTGCAATTATCGTCATTGATAGAGATTGAGATTGTGTTGCACTTTCAAAGTTCACATGCTCTCAGAGATTGAGATTGTGTTGCTCTCATGTGGCAATACTTGCACACCAGAGTTTCCTACTTGGATTGCGCATGTAGTTTTTAAGTCTTGTAGACTGCACTGCAATTTGACTAAACTGTACTTTTTAGTAAGGAGTGCTTATGCAATTATAGCATCTTTGGCCACATGACATCTTGTGTTACGCAATAAAACCAAACAGCATGAAATGCAACTCTATCACAGCATACTACACAGGATAGTCTAGCCGACAAGTCTAATAAAAAGGATATTCCAAAGGTGAGAATTCATTCCAACAAACCTTACATTCCAACAAACCTTAAAGATTAATTTCTCCATTAGCAAAAGAGAGCAAGCAAGACAGTAGCTTTTTAACATTCTGAAAACATGATGATATACCAGATTACAATTCAACATTCTGAAACAAGGTTCATAGAAGAAAATACAAATCTTTATCATTTTTTACTCATTTCTACAGGAAATGAGACACGGGTTCATAGCATAGGACTAAAGGGGACATTTGGTAAGTAGACTTTGGTGAGCTTGAGCCTGATTCTCTTGGTTCTGCTGATAGTTGATAGCCTCCTGAACAACATAATGTGTGGCTCTGGTTGATGGATAGCATAATGAACCCATCCTCGACTCTGCTGCACTCCAATTGCACACCATTTAGTCTATACAAACAAAATCAGAACTCTTTAGCATCAAAGCAGTACCTCAAACTCGATATATATATGATCCCCTCTTTACATATGAATATGAATGGAAGTACAGAAATAGTATTTCCACATGGAGCAAGTTTCGAAAACTGATAGCCAGCATAAGAAAGGCAAAATACGTTGCCACAAAAACGAACTACAAACTGAAAGAGTTTAGGTTGTTTACAAAGAAACTAGAGGAGCCAAACTAAGGTGCAAAATTTAAGTTATCAGTACACATCTAGGAGTCAACACTTTACCTAAAAACATGCCTAACTAGGATAATGTTAAAAAACAAATTAATATGTCGGTTCATAGTACAAGATTAATAATCGTTTTTATCACTATGAGCTAATTTCTATAAGAAATAATATGTGGGTTCATACCACAAGACTAGTTAGCATCACTTAGCCATGCAGGGTTTAGATTTAGTGAGTCTGAGTCTGGTTCTATTTGTTCATGGATATCTTGATTCTGCTGATAGTTGAGTGGCCTCCTAAAGAGCATTATGGTTGTGGCTCTGGTCGATGAATCATATAGGGCTCCTATCCTGGACTCTGGTTACCCCATTTTTGCGCCATTCAGTCTATACAAATGAAATCACATCTCGCTATCATCAAAGAAAATGTACCTCAAACCCGATAGATATATTAGATTCCATTTTACATACGCAAATTTTATGGAAGTACAAAAGTACACCATGTCGCAAATGTCAGTAAATAGTAGCTGAACATACGAAAGGCAAGTTATTATGTTACCAACATCAAGCATAAACATGTAATTAGGTTCTCTTTATACATACAAGAGGAAACAAACTATGGTGGAGAAAACAATTATCATTAAGGACAATGACTAATACTCTTAGGTATAATAAGCTGTATACTATAAGTAGTTTAAGATTGCTTTTTCAAAAGCAAGGCTTTTTGGTCAATTAATACAAAAGGCCACCGTAAAATAACTTGTTTTCAATAAACTGCTTACAATATAAAAATAATAATCTATACGAAAATATGTTAAAAAGTAAAAATACTATCAGTGATACACGCTACAAAAGAATCGGCAGAAATTCACTCAAGGTGATGACAACATGATCGGACAATGTGTCAAAAACAAGGTTTTCGAGAGAACATGACGAGTCATCAGCTTGAGAAGATTTCAACTCAAAAAGGTCACACATATAAATACGTCGCCAAGAAGCTTTTTCTTTGGAAGAAGCTTAGCAACTTCTGCCGAAGGTATAACATGCCTATACTCATACTTATTATCAAAATACTGTTCGGAGTACTCGATCTCTTGATTTTCTTTATTCTCTTCCATATTTTGTCAAGTTTCTGAGAGTTTGTGTATCAAAACCTGATGAAATCAGGTTCAGGACTAGTGAAGCTTATGATTAACAAAACAAATTTGGAGTGGAATTAAGTCTTAATCAAAGAAATTTAAGTTGAATTAAAAACTAGAAAACAATAAGCTAATAAATGATATTTAAACATGGCATAGTGGTCACTGTATAGCAAAACATTTTTTTCTTATATTAATATTGGAGTTAATATGTTAACAAACTTTCCATATCCATATGAGCATAATTGGATTTCGAAAAATTCCAATGTTTAGAAGAGTCACACCAAATTTGTGTTGGTGTTAATCATTACAGGAAAAATCTCTCAAATCCTCAACTTTGACGATGTACAAATACGCATCTCCCCAAAATAAAGTTATCATCCGGGATGGAATGTCAAAGTTCATGATCATATCTTAAATTAACAATAAGCTTAGTTGTAATATGTGTAGTCCAACTTTGTAAACTTCATCAGTAACATCAACTGCTAAGAATACGAAGATCTCACTTGCCTGTCAGTAAGCAAAGGGGGACTATTGCATGTTAACAAACCCTTGTTAAAGTTCATGGCATGATCAAGACCGATACTAAGACTAGAAAACCCGCCTTTGTTTTACTATGGGACACGTCTTCCGCTTGTCTCTGTGATAATAGCTTCTTGGCCTGCAAATAGGTTGTTGACACAAAATATTAGGAGTTTCAATTTTATGCCTTTGAAAATCTTTTTAGGCAACGCTTAACCATTTTCTCCTTAACTTAATTTGGTTATATTACCCATTTGAGATGACCCAAATGGATCTATACATGGATGTATCAAACTATCACATGTTGGTTCTTGAAAATGTGAATGAGGAAACAAAATAATCACCTTAAAAAGTCCACCATTAAATAGCGCAAAGATAACACCAACTGACATTACTTTAGGACCCCTCATACCAGTTACCAATGATAACGCGACTCCATAGCCAAAACCCGCCACCATGCTGCAAGGTTACATATGTGAGAGTGAAATCATATTAATCGAAAACATGTTGTGTTAGTTCCCCATTTAATAGAGATGCCAATTGTAAATGTAGTTGTAGATGTAGTTCATGAAAACATGTTTGAGTAACTTAGTTTTCATGACCGGAGAAACTTACAATTGATAAACATGTGTATGAAAGTCTATTATATGTTCATATTGCTATACAAAATAATATTGTGCATATACTAACCTTGTTCCAACATCCTCTGTTAGAACCAGGCTAAGAGATATATAAAAGAAGATGGATAGGTATGATTTATTGAAAAACAATGCAGAATCTGAACACAGAAACTTCAATGAAATCAACTAGTCCATATGGAGAGGACCAGGCTCCTAATACATCAAAGAGAAGAAATATAATTGGATGCCTTATTCTTAGCCTACTGCCACAATTTATAGATAAAAAATGTAACTGAAAATAAAATCACAATATGCTGAAATTTGGGAATCAACTGCTGAAGATCAGAGGAGATCAGATTGCAATCAGGGACTGATTTATGGTCCTGATTTATCTCCTTAATCTTTCCATTTGCTTTCTTTATTCTAAAGTAAGTAACCAGATTCTTATCAGTACTTCCCCCATGGAAACTTGCCTTGTCCTCAAGGCAAAATTGTGGACATTGACCAGCAAGCAAGTCATAATCCTCCCACGTGGCTTCTTCTAATGGCCGAAATATATCATTCATGGCTGATTGAAAGGTTGATGGGGCGTTTGTCAACCCAAAAGTCATGACAAGAAATTCATAGTGTCCGGAATGGGTTCGACAGGCTGTGTTAATACAAATAAGCTATAAAAACGTTTATTTATATTTTACGATCTTCTAATGTTTTGTCGATAACAAAAGTAAAATCATATTAACGAAACAAATAAAATACGTAAATGGTGTGAACTAATAGTTTTCTAACACACTTACGCTTTCACATAAAACACTAAAACAAGTATAAGTGATTTTATTATCTAGATATATATATATATGTACAACAACTAGCGTTTACATATTGGCTTAACAAGTATAAGTGATTCTATGATTTAGATATATATGTACAACAACTAGTGTTTACATATTGAGTTAACACATACTTAAGCTAAGTATACTAAAATGGGTAAAAACAAGTATATACTAAAATGGGTAAAAACAAGTATATACTAAATAGATAAAAACTAGCAAATGGTTTTGACCCATAACCCATGGTTTTATATATACCACTTAACCAAGTTCAAAGTATCCTTAAGGTACATTGTATCTAGAAAGAAAACCATAGATCAACCCATAACCCATGACCCATAACCAAAAATACCCATGGGCAAAGAGGAGCGGACCACGGATCCCTGGCTTTGTGCTAGCCGGATCCCTTGTGGTAGGGATCCGTGGGATCCGGGGAAACAGTAGGATTTTTCCTCTATAAATAGTGAGCCATTTCTTCATTGTATCTCACCCCTCTCCAACATACTTTCTCCTCTGAGTTAAATCTCACTAACCTTAGATCCAAGAGATCTATGTTTGTAGTCTTGTTTTTTGTGTGATCTTTTAGGTTCCTCTTAAAGGCAAGATCACCACCTTTGAAGTCGAGCAAGCTCAAGTCCATGAGTTGCCATGCTTCTTCATCATCAAGGCTATTGAAGTCCTCTTGTTGATGATCTCTTTCTTTCTTCAAAGAAGTGTAGTGTTGAAGACATAAGTGAAAGATGTCTCAAGTGTCAAGACGAAGATATTAATGAAAGGTATCCATCGTCTATATGATAAGCACTTGTGGTAGGTGCTTAGAAGTCAAGACAAGAAGCATTAGTGAAAGGTGCTTAGAAGTGAAGACACAAGACATTAGTGAAAGGTGTCTTGTAGATCTAATCGAAGGCATTAGTGAAAGGTGCCTTAGATGTACATTCGATATGGTGTGTCTCGATGTACTAGATAGACTAGCATTAGATCCAAGGATATTGATGTCCTTGATGATGTTGTAAAGGAGTAGATCTCCTTTGGGATTAGTCGTTGGTGTAGTGTGGTAGTAGTTCCTCCATTGCAATGGATCTAGGTGTTTAGCCTAGTACCTAATAAAGGGTAGGCGACGTTGTGAAGGATTAGTTCTCCTAAGGTGTGAAAGAACTCGGTGGTTAGCCTAGCACCATATAAAGGGTAGGCGATGTTGTGAAGGATTAGTTCTCCTAAGGTGTGAAAGAACTCGGTGGTTAGCCTAGCACCGTATAAAGGGTAGGCGACGTTGTGTTAGGTGTGGTTCGCCTTGGTGTGAAAGAACTCGGTATTTAGCTTTGTACCGGAAAAAGGTTAAGCGACGTTGTGAAGGCTTCTCCGCCATAAGGAGCTTGGTGTAGTGATTACGAACTCTCGAGTAGGTGACTCGGGGAGTGGAGTAGGGCAAGGAAGGTGACCTTGTAGCCGAACCACTATAAATACTTGCGTTGTGGTTTTGTGCTTCTTACTCTTTTCTTTCATTACATATCTTCTATATGCTTGTTTATCAACATCCAACACACACAACCAAATAGATTGATATAAGTCAATCTAAATAGTTTAAAAGGAAGTTTTAATTGGGAAAACTATTCAACCCCCCCTTCTAGTTTTCAACAATTGGCATCAGAGCTTCGTTACCAAGTTTCTTGAAGTATGTTGTACTTTAAAAACTTGATACGATCCATAGTTAATTGAAAACTACAAAGAAGGTTTTTCATAAAAACAAACACCATGTTTTTCAAAAACGATATGTTTGGATGTTGATTTGATAACAACATTTTTTTCTTTTTTTCTTTTCACTTAAATTGCACTAATCTTCTTTGTGATGTTGATTAGTCAAAGCTTATACCCACCAAGCTTTAGGAGCTGCTTGGTAACAAGAATACCTTCCTTAAGAAGGTATCTTAGACGCAAAGGAGCGGGAATCGTCTAAGTGACATTTGTCATTTGTAAAGACATTCCTAAGTGCATTCGAGGTATGAAATTCTACTTATATCTAAATGATATTTGTTTAGTATATAAGTGTTATTTGCTAGGCTTTTATTTGAGTAGATTTTTGTGTTTACACATGATTTACATGTAGCTTCGTTAGGAAGCCTGTTTCTCACATACGTGTTATTTTTCTCGTCTATAGTCATAGTATATAGAGCTTATGTTTTATTTCTTCTAATAAAACAAAAACATGAATTTCAAAGATTCCTCCTTCCCTATTAATAAACCCACTCGACGCCCACTTTTTCAATCCTCACTTTTTCAAATTTTCCAATTTCAAAAATTCCCTCTCATTCAAAAACTTCATCTTCCTCCTCATTCCATCTCTTCCTAAACCAAGAAGATCCGTCATCAACATGGTTTACATCGCACTCGTGCTCATCGCCCTAACACTCATCGCACTTGTGTTCCCTATGATGAAGTTCACATACGGAGACATTTACTTTGTGTTGTTAATCTATATTGGGGTCATATACCCAATCCTTTGTATCATCCTTAGCATTGAAATGCAATATTATTGATAATCTATTTTATCTAGGATGTTTGTGTTATTATGTGTGTTTCATTTCTTTTGATCTATATGTGTTATATTCTTTCGTGATACATTAGATGTCATGTATGCATGCTAAAAGAAAATGTAGGATAAAACATACTTCGTGGTACAATAACCGTAAAACCTATGTTTTTATTAAAACTGGTTCTGTTACTACAGATCCACGGATCCCGGAAGTTACACTAGCCGGATCCCTTTTGAAAAGGAACCATGGGATCCGTCCTACTGGAAAACAGTTTTTCATGCAAGATTAAAAACCACTATCTTTCTAAAAGTAATAATCCACTAGAGTTTCAAAACCATGAGTTAGCTAAATACTAAAAAACCATTGTTAATAGAATATCTAGTAAAAACGTTAGATTATTATAGGTTGACCATAAACGTCTTCCCTTATTAACCCATCACTTCTATAGGTTCAACTATGACGCATGAATACGAGTTTGATTTTTCACTCACTAGCGTCTACACCCCGAACATTTCCCTTGAGCCCAACACACCTGGCAATCATGTCCGTGGGTTCAATAATCTCGAAAACCGTCACTTCCATGAAGGACGTATTGTAGACACCTCTCTAAAATTCGAAGAAGGTATCAATACCTCCTTCCGAGCCATAGGACTAGAATGTCTTCTTGAAATCAACGAGAAGATATGTCCAAGGTTCATAATAGAATTCTTCCGTCAAGTCGAACTCGTTCGTAACGAGGATCGCTCTCTATCTCTTTGGTTTTATATCAAAAACCAAAAATTCACTTTAAGCCTTGGGCATCTTGCTCACATCCTCCGAATTCCAAACCATGGACAATGTGCCTTTACTGAAGATTGGTCTCTTGATTCTCTCTTCAACTTTCGTGAAGAAAATAGTCCATATTGTTCACACATACCCTCTCCGGAAGATTTAACGCGCATGATATGCAAACCTCGACCATATTACTCCAATCCAAACATTATCCATACACGGGATATCCGAGAAGAGTACAAGCCTGTTGCTCTCATTCTACGTGAAAATGTTTGGAGTCTTAGGGGAAATCGAGATATTCTTCCCGCTTGTTGTGCTCACATGTTGTACTGTTTGCTAACACAGCAACCATACAATCTCGCCTACTTCTTCGCAAGGCGAATTGCTAATCTTCAAGGCTCCAAGAATAAACTCATCCCTTATGGAATGTTCTTGACACGCCTCTATCACAATGTTATGCACTTCCATCCTCAATTTCAAAGTCCGTTGTACGTACTTGTGAACAAGATGATGGAACCGCTAAACATATCTCTCATGAAGACTTTCTTCATTCCTGATTCCACCAATACCCATCAATCACACAATGATCCTCCTAGCGAAGACACTCAAGGAACCTAGAATATTCAAATAGGATCAATTCTACTCTACTCATTATTTATCAATGTAATCCTATTTCTTTCATGAAATAAAACATCTTACACTTGATATCTTAGTTTTAGAACTCCTTTAAACAAAACTTGGAATATAATGCATTGTCAAAGATCATTGCATACCTTTAGTAAAGGTTCTGTCTAGCAGATAGACGGATCCCAAATGTTGTACTAAACGGATCCCCACATCTAGGGAACTGTGGGATCCGGCAAAACAGAAAATGCAATTGCAAGCATTATATGTCAAACACATCTTTTAGAACACCTCACACTAAGCTAAGCATAGTGTCTTAAGATTGATTAAGACTTTATCAAGATAGGTTGACCTTTCCTACACTTTCCAGCTCACATAGATCACATTCTAAGACTTTGTTAGATCTACCATTTCAATCCATCACTCTTCCGCTCTCAAAACTCACACTTCATTTTTTACTTGATCCCTCACAACTAGGTTAGAAATCCTTCGATTATGACAATATTGATCATTAATCAACCTCACCTCAAAATTGATCAAAGTTGATCAAATCCTAGTTTTTCCCATCTCAAAACCATTAGGATATTTTCCAAAACACAATCCTAAGACACAACCTGATCTCTAGGATCATTTAGTTTCATTTAACTTCAATTGACATCTTTAATGTCATCCTTGCTCATCCATTGGTACTTTTTGAAAGTTCCAAATCCTTCCATAAATAACAATCATTAGCTACACCACTCATTGCCTTCAAACACTTAAGCACCCCTTCATTTAAAACACTTGGGAGAACTGAAACACTCAAGGTGATGTAGGTCTAGGATCTTAGAAACATCATTTCCACTCTTTCATAAACTGCTGAACGCTGGATCCCTAGAACTAGCCTAGACGGATCCCTCTGAGAAGGGAACCGTGGGATCTGGATGACAGTCTATGACAAATCTTGGTAAAACAATCATTTCAACTCATCTTCCTAACTCAAACACTCCATCTCATCTTAAATGAGTTCCTAGAACAGCACAACCTCTGTAGTTGACTCTTGTTGTAAGATATAACTTTTCACATACACATCAAACCATAACACAAGGTGGCGAATAAGATGGAATTCTAGAGAGAGAAAGTTAGAGGTTTAGGGAACTTAGTGAGAGAAAGTGAAAGATATTATTATGAGCTCCAACTCTCTACCTTGGAAGGTAGAGAGTATTTATAGTCTTACATAACTCGCCACACTTTGGGCTGTGGATCAGGCATACAGTGGGTAAAGACCCGTCCGTCCTCCACGGTGTTACTAAACTAAATTACTACATAACTTAAAAGAACTACGACTACGAGCTTTCTAACGATTACATATACTTGAGGTGACCGACTCTTTAATACCGGGAATTTCTAATTCCTAACAATCTCCCCCTAAGGGAGGTCACCTCAATAATATACCAAAATTACATTGAATACAAATAGATATGACATTTAACAATTGATCTTGCATTCTTGATGTATTCCTTTGCTCCTAAGCTCGTAGTCATTGATTCTTCACAATGCATGTTTGGTTATTCCAAGTGGAGGTCTTTTTCTGATCCGCGTGATGATGAGTTTGAGCCATCTTTGGAGATCATCGGCAATCAAAAATCTCTGAGACATCCATTGTGGTGTTGTGACTTTGGGACCGACATGCTCACATTCTGGATCATGATATCTTCTCATCAGAGTAGCGGAAGCATTTGTTGAATCATGATATTGGCAGCAGCGTAGCAGAAACATGGAGTGAAAATATCAGAGTCATTGATGCACTAATCATGATTTCTTTTGAGATGAATGTGTTAAGTGAGCATGCGGCTGTGGATTGACCGCTTCATTCTGATCAGCTGCAAACGTCGGGCGTACCTGCATACAACAGTTAGCAACAAATCGCACGAAAGTGTCTTTGATCACTTTCGTTGAATTGAGGTACACGGCCCACGGTTCCCCGTTGATCAGTACAAGTACTGCCTGTGATCAGGTAGGATTCCTAAGAATCTCCTTGACAGGATTTCGCAGCTGTTCTAGCTGTTCTCAAACCGGAACGTCTCAAAGAAGACAACACGGAGTGAGTGAACCAGCGACTTTTAAGTTCACTGATTGATGAAAAGAGATTTGAAAAACAATCGTGTATTGCTCAATAGAAATTGTTTTTGCAATACAACGAAGGTTTTATTGAAAATCAATTATCAATCATAAAAATACCTTTTGGTTTGAAGACTGAGTACACGGTCGATGTGCTAAAGAAAAGAGTTTATAAGCACAAAGACCGGTTTTTCAAAGGTATCCGTTAATCCCTAACCTGAACCAGGATTGATTCAAGAAAATGAATCGCCCCATTGTTTCTGTTCAGTTGTCACATGGTTGATCCATATAATAGATCTCACATGCCACCTACCAGGAGCTTGTTTGATGTTGGCTCCAGAAGGCTTTCCATCTTCATTGTGAAAGTGTAAACACTTCACTCAGATGTTCTGGCAATACCACAAGGATAATGCGTAGGACTCAAGATATAATCTCTCTTTCCACATTGTGTGAAACAGAGAGTCTTCATTGAAAGTGTCCTAGTGAGATTAATTGATGATCTCGTGGCTCTAGACTCAATTTGTGCATATTTGGATCCTATAACGGAGACTAGGGAGAGGGTCTCCTTCTTCAATATCAACCATCTCTAAGAGAAAGTCGATAGATAATGTCGGTTCCCCGTGAGAATGAAACAAGCCCTTTTAAGAGGAACTTGAGTGGTTTGGAAAGTTGAAGTGCAGTGCGTCACTGGGTCCATGACGTCTTGTCTTCAATACCGATGTTACCATCAGTAGCATATGAAGTGAACCCGGTTTCTGCCCTAAGGTTGAATTAATGGAGGGCTATTTGTTTTCACCCTATTTTCATTCAATTCTTTTTAATTCTTCAACCCCTTCAGTGCTTACCGAGACTTCATAGCTATTACCTTGTTGGGTTTATTCCAGTACTAGCTCAGTCTTAGTCTGCACTCTTCCCATATCTCACTTTTCTCCTTTTATCATCATACCTAAGGACTTCTACACTAACTAGTGGATTGTCCCTGGGTAGATCCCTCCGGTTCTGGCGGATCATGGGAACCAATACCTAACCTTATCATCCTTATATCACCGTACATAAAGTAAAGTTGGTCGGTCAATTTGGTATTGTTCATCTGCCATTGGATCCAATTGAAAACCATTTGAAAATCAATTCAGATACTTGTGATATATTATCAAGGCATTTTGTACCTGAATTGTTTTTGATATTTTTAGAACGAGAACTCCCCCTCAACATGTGCATCAAGTATTTGAGAAATGTTAAGCACATGGAGGCAAGAGAAAGAATTAACTTCTTTGATTACAATTTTCTAAAAGATATCAACATCACTTCCCTCAACAGATCAAGTGGGTATAACATTTCCGGGAAGGATGAGGTTTCCATGAATTTTGCTCCCCCTCAATATGTGCCTTGAGGTTTGAAAAGAGTTTTGCACATACTAGAGGGAACCTGCACATTGGGATAAATGATCACGTTTCAAATCATAGGTTTAAGATAGGTGCTCCCCCTCAACATGTGCATTGAAAAATTGAAATCGTTTGTCACATGTGGGAGGGACAGCATGTTCATTCATGTGAAACCATTTACCTTAATATCAGTTTAAATCTAATTTAAATCACACATTCTCCCCCGATCACAATTATCAAATCATTTGAGATTTGTGATCTCGTATAGATTTAAATTGATTTTGAAAGCTTTTAGGGAGAATTGTGACTTGTTTGTGAAAGCGTTTGAACTGATAAGGATCGGATTTTAAGACTTTAAACTCCATTTATAAAACATGCATGTATATCTTTTGAAAACAATTTTAATGCCAAATAACTTTTTAATTTAATTGAAATCATTCTCCCCCTCAATCAATGACGTAGGTTGTTGATTGAGAGATAGAGATTTTGACAAATAAGTCCTGATGATTATCAAAAATAGAGATTGAGTTATTTTTCAAAGCATTTAGTTTTCAGCAGATAGGAGTTTATAGAATCAGAGCATAAGATTTGAAAACTTGGAAAGATATGGCTCTGTTCTTTCTTTAAAACCGGGTTATTGCCTGAAGATGACAATAAACCCTTTTTTTTTTTTTTTTTTTTTTTTTTTTTTTTTTTTTTTCTCCCAAAAATATTTTTTTGATTTTTTTGAAAATTTTTTTTTTTTTTTTTTTTTTTTTTTTTTTTTTTTTTTTTTTAATAAAAATTCGAACAACATCTAAAGTCCCGTGACATTCTTTGAATGACAACATCAAGACCGTAGATATTATCGAATCGAGAGAAACATAACAAAAAGACAATTTTTTTTTTTTTTTTTTTTTTTTTTTTTTTTTGAAGATTTTTCGAATTTTTCAAATTTTGTATTTTGTTTTTCGAAAAAATATTTACAAGAGATAGATGAAGAAAGACCTTTACTCCTCGTCTTCCTCCTGAAGACGTTTGAGAGTTTCTGGTTGAAGGCTTTTCAAACCAAGACGTGGAAGAATAAACTCAAAACGTTCTCTTGGAAGAGCTTTGGTGAAGATGTCCGCTAACTGATATTCAGACCTCACAAAATATAGTTCCACTACACCTTTTTCCACTTGTTCCCTGATGAAATGATGTCGAATGTCGATATGCTTTGCTCTTGAGTGTTGAACGTTGTTGCATGAGAGAGCAATAGCACTTTTATTATCACAGTACAGAGGGATTTTGTTGAAATCAAAGCCATAGTCAGATAATTGAGATCTCATACATAAGATTTGAGCACAACAAGATGACATGGCTATGTATTCAGCCTCTGTAGAGGAAATAGAAGTACTCATTTGCTTCTTTGAAGACCAGCTCACAAGCTTATCACCCAAAAACTGAGCACCTCCAGACGTACTTCGACGAGTATCTTGACAACCTGCATGATCGGCATCTGCATAGGCCGTTAGTGACATACCGGTGTCCTTCGGGTACCATAGTCCCATATTAATGGTTCCTTGGAGATACCGAAAGACCCGTTTAACTGCTTCAAGGTGCTTTTTAGTAGGCTTAGCCTGGTATCTAGCACACATGCACACAGAGAATAAGATGTCTGGTCTACTAGCAGTGAGATACATCAGGGATCCAATCATACTCCTATATTTCGTTTGGTCAATCATGATCCCTGAGAGGTCCTCATCTAGTTTGGTTCGGTTAATCATGGGGGTGTCAACAGGGTCACTTGAATCAAATCCAAATTTCTTTAAAATCTCTGTTGCATATTTAGATTGATTTATGAAAATGCCTCCGGGACTTTGTGAAATTTGTAATCCCAAGAAAAATGACATTTGTCCCATCATTGACATTTGAAACTTTGAACTCATTTCATTAGAAAAACGATCACATTCCATTGGGTCAGTCGAGGCAAAAATAATATCATCAACATAAATTTGAACATGAGTTAAATGTTTGCCTGACTTCCTGGTGAACAATGTAGGATCAACTGCTCCTTTGCTGAATCCGGTTGAAAGAAGAAACTTTGAGAGTGTATCATACCAAGCCCTTGGAGCTTGCTTTAAACCGTAAAGAGCCTTCTTCAAACGATAAACGTGAGTAGGATGCTCTTGATTCACAAATCCTTCAGGTTGGCTGACGTAGACGACTTCTTTAAGATCTCCGTTCAGAAATGCCGTCTTTACATCCATCTGATATACCACCATGTTCTTACTTGCAGCATTAGCCAAAAAGATTCTGATTGCCTCGATTCGAGCAACTGGAGCAAATGATTCTTCAAAGTCTATACCCTCCTCTTGACGATATCCTTTAGCAACCAATCGAGCCTTGTTTTTCAACACATCACCATGCTCATCAAGTTTTACTTTGAAGATCCATTTTAGAGCTATAATCATAGCACAGTCTGGAGCAGGTACTAACTCCCATACATCAAGACGATCAAACTCATGAATTTCATCTTGCATAGCATTGAACCAGCTATCTTCATTCATGGCAGTTTTAACGTCTTTTGGTTCGATCTTAGATAGTACGGAGTTGAAGAAGCACCATAAGGCATCGGTTGCGAGTTGCTTCCGGGTTGATACAGGACGAGAGGGATTTCCAATGATGTTGTCTAATGGATGATCGTGAGTCCATTTTCTGAGGTGTTCATGTGGCATTTGTTGAGGAACTGAAGTAGCTGAGTCGATGTCTCCTGAAGACGATGGTTCTGATGATGATACAGGAGTAGCAAATATGTTTTCAAATGGAGCATCTTCAGGAGTTGCAAAGGGATTAACTTCATCATTGGTGCCAGAAACATTTCCATGATGTACATTTGAAGAGAGATGATTTGTTGATGAGACTGAAGGATCAGCAGCAGGTGCTTCTTGACTTACAGATATAGAGACTGATGAATTGACTTCATTCACTGGAATATGAGCATCCTCTGTTATAGGGATCAGCACCTCATTAGTAGTAGACTCATACAGTTCATCAAACATGGGATCAAACAGTTTCTTTACATCATCTTCAGATGGAGGTACATATGGAGTTTCTTGAGAGGAGTTTGGAACAAGAGATGAACCAATAGGACTGTTTTGAAGTGCGGGTCCTGAGCTGGAGTGTCCAGGAGCCATTTGACCGGTCAGCTCATCAAACGTAACGTGAATTGTTTCCATGATATTTCGGGTTCTTTTGTTGTAGATTCGGTATCCCTTTTTGTTGGGTGCATATCCTACAAATACTCCAATGTCAGCTTTAGCTCTAAGTTTACCCAAGTCTTGACCCTCATTAGTTGGATAGCACAAGGCACCAAACACACGAAGGAAAGATAGATTAGGTTTCCTGTTGTGGACAAGTTCGTATGGAGTTTTTCCATGACTGGTGTGAATCAGGGAACGATTTTGTGTGTAGCATGCAGTGGCAATTGCTTCAGCCCAGAGAAACATTGGAACCTTTGAGTAGATCAGCATTGTTCTGGCAGCTTCAACAAGAGTACGATTTCGTCTTTCAACTACACCGTTCTGTTGAGGGGTTCGTGGAACACTTCTTTGATGGCTGATTCCAACGCTTTCATAGAATTCACTAAGTTGTTTGTTGACAAACTCAGTTCCATTGTCTGTTCTGATAATTCTGACAGTTTTGTTTAGTCTAACCTGCAGCTGTTTGATGAGTTTGATGATGATATCAGGAGTTTCATCCTTTGTCCTTAAGAACTTGACCCAGGTGAATCTAGAATAATCATCAACCACAACTAACACATATTTCTTCCCAAAGATATTCTGCACCCTCATTGGTCCACATAAATCCATATGAATCATATGAAGAACTTCTGTGACAGAGTTAGTAGGTTTGGGTTTATGGGCATACTTCTTGCTTTTTCCCAATTGACATGCTGAACAAAGATGATCCTTTTCATACTTTAGTCTAGGTAAACCTACAACTAAGTCCTTTCTGGAAAGATCGTTGATGGTGCCGAAGTTCAAGTGATTGAGACGACGATGCCATAGCCATGACTTTGTTTTTGAAGCCTTTGATAACAAGCAGATTGGTGAAGCTCTCATCATGTCATCGATAGAGATAGTGTAAAGGTTTGAGCCACGAGTTCCTTTCAACAGTTCCTTACCATTTAGATCTCTAACAAAGCAGGTATGTTTTCTGAAGGCCACTTCTAGATCAGAATCACAGAATTGACCAACAGAGAACAGATTATGACCTAAACCTTCCACATAATACACTCTGGAGATGACACTATCACCAACAACATAATCTCCATAACCCATAATAGCACCGAAATGATCATTACCAAATCTAACAGTCCCGATGAATTTGCTCACGAAGTTCATGAGCCGTGACCGGTCTCCAGTCATATGCTTGGAACAGCCTGAGTCCAGGTACCACAGAACGATTTGAACGATCTGCAGTTGAACACAGACAAGAATGGATAACTGGATATTTGGGATCCCCATGCAAGAATGGGTTCCATTTGGTTAGTAGCAACAGTTGGACCACCCACATCAGAAATAGAAGCATTCATATCAGACAGTGAAGTAGGGGAATCATTGTGAATAGATGCAATACTAGTGTCTGTATTAGTCCTATTTACAGTGTGACCACTTCTTAAGGGAATAGTTCTACCAGTAGGCATCCATTTTCTAGTGGGCATTATCTGCTTAGTCTTATGACCAACAGGTATCCAATAAAAGCCTATTCTGCTGAATGTTCTTCCTGTGGGTTTCCATTGTTTTCTAACTCTCTTTCGCTTTTGCCTTTTAGCCTTTTTATTTTCTTCTAGAAAACTTTCGTTTTCCTTTTGTAAAGCATTTACTAGGTTTTGAAGATGAAACGTTTGAGAATTCTGAGAATCTAAAGAGGGAGGCATTTGGGAGCCTGTCATATTGTTCGTTTGACCCTTTAATTGAGAGATTTGGGCCTTCAACTTTCTGATCGTGTTAGACTGAGCTTGAATCTGTTCATCACGTTTGTTAATTTGAAAAACTGCATCAAACTCTGGAGCATCTGAAGATGTCTTGATATTTGAAGTTTTGACATTTTCTTTGAGATGTTGATATTTTAGTTGTAAATTAAAATACTCAACTTCTAGTTTAGAAAAGTGTTTAACCAACGTGTCGTGATCATCCAGTTCAATTTTCTCGTTTAGTTTAGAATTAGTTTTTTCAAGCTCAATGACACGATCATGGGAGACTTTCAGGGCCACAGATAATTCATGAAATTTTGAAGCATTAATGGAGCAATTTGAAGCAGTGAAAAACACATCTTGAGCAACACATTCAGTAATAAGATTCTCATTTAATGTATGCAAGTTCTTTCTCTCAATCTCATTATATTTTAGTGCACGCTCATAATCACTAACTTCAGCAACCATTGCATCAAATTCCTTTTCCATACCCTTAATATCAGCTTCTACCCCCTTTTTAAGACTCTCAAAGTGATCTTTTAGAAGTTTAAATAAAGGCATGACCTCAGTTAAATAACATTCTTTCATTTGTTCAAAACCTCTTTCACCTTCAGTTATACCAGTGGGAGTGATCCTTTTCTTGCAAGTTTTTTCAAAATCAACAAATAGTTGGAATATAACGTATTGGCTAATTAATGTCTTGCTTTTAGTGGCAATTGTTCTAGGTACAAGATGCATAGGTGTATTAGGAGGATACACAGTTGCTCTAGGCATTTTCCGAAGGGGAGGGTTTGTTTCTACAATATTTTCGGCTTTCTGCTTATCTAAATCCATTTTCCAGAAGACTTGTTCGGGAGTCAACAGAGTCTGAGGCTTAAACTTGTTTAATGCAATCCAGTTTTCCTTTTTGTAATCGTGAGGAGAGATAATTATTTTTTTTTCTTTGCATTTAGGGTCATCTAGTTTTTTGTTCATCCTTTCCCTAGTGACTTCATCTGATTTATTGTCTTCCTCAGTGCACTCAACGCAACTAGGTTTCTGCCTAGGCTTAAGAATTTCATTACCATCATAAATCACCTTATGAGCATTTCTAGCCTTTTTGATTACCTCTGGATTTGGTTCCTCAACAAGGGGAATGCTATGCTTATCGCTTAAGACTCGATGTTTGGTGACCATGTGAGCAGTCTGAATGGTGTTTCCTTGTATGTACAACTTGTTTTCAAGTTTGTTTTTCAAAGTTTTCAGATTAGAAAAATCTCTCAAGAGTTTTGATTCCTTTGCATTGAATTCTTGCTTAAGCATTTTCACGTTTTCTTGAAGTTCTTGTTTTTGCTTAGCTGTTTTAGAGAGTTTTTCTTGCAAAGAATTTAATTCTTGTTTCAATACTTCTTCTCTAAAATTACTTTTTCTAATTACTGTACGCACTTGGTCATCCATTTTCTGCTCACGAGTGGTCAACTCAAATTTTGCACGTTGTTCATAAATGGCAACACGTTCCTTATAGGCATTAAGTTCAGAGATAATGGAATCATCAGGAGCACATGCAGTGTATTCATCAAAGACATAGTCATTGTTGACTGCAGAAGATGCATCACTAGGTACAGCTTCACTTTCACTTTGTTTCACGTATTGATCATATGGGACAATATTGATATTACCCGTATTTTCAATATTTGATTCAAAAGTTTCGGTTGGTTGTACTTTGTCATGCATCTGTTGCACATCAGCATCATCATATAGCTTTAATACCTCAGAGATGAGTTTGTCCTTTGATGGGCCAGCTTGTGGTGAAGAAGTGACCTTGGGAGACACCATGGGAGAGATGCTAGCCATAAATATTGTGTGTGCAGTAGGTCCATCATCCACATCAGAGTCGTAAGCATCGCAGTCACCGACTTGAAAGGCATTTTGATGATTGTGACCTATCTCCTGAATGGGCTGCTCATCTACATCTGCATCATAGGTCTTGGCATTGCCTTCAGCAAGAAACAGCAGTTCCTCTTCATTCAAAGTAGCACCATTGTCCTGAGCTTGAGCCAGCAACATCTTATCTCTGAAGTATTCGGCATTTTGTGGACGCTTTGGAGATGTGCAATTCCTTGCAAAGTGTCCCTCACCACCACAGTTAAAGCATTTGATTGGCTTAGCTTGACCTGGGTTACCATTCCTTCCTCGATTCTGGTTTCCAACATAACCTCTCCCAGCTCCACCTCGTCCCTGTTCATACTGTCTTTCCTGAACTGGTTGCACCACGATCCTTCCATCTTTAACAGTGGCTTGATTATGTGGGTTAGATGCAGTTCTGAGGTTGTTGTTGGTTTGTGGAAGAGAATTCATGTTTTGACTAATGAGAAGAGCAAGTTGATTAATGATGTTACCCACGTGTGCATCAGCATCAGCTTGTTTGAACTGAGGATCAGGGATGAGTTTGTGATTACCATTACCCAAGGGTATGACTTGTGATGCTTTGGTTGTGATTCCAATGTTTGAGTAGAAGGCAGTTGAATCATTAGACGAGCTTATCTCTCCTGGGTTAGTTTTGAACTGATTGAGAATCAATTTTTCAAACATGGCATGTCTTTCATTCTGAAGGAGGAAGGCATAGAGTTGCTCATAGTTTGTGTTCTTCAATCCTTTAGTGAGCTTCACAGCGGTAACAAACTTGTGCCATTCGGGATTCATGTTGTTCACAAATTTTGAGTTCAACTGAATGTTAGGCATAGTCATCTTGATATTCCTCATGTCATTCACTAACTTATGAAATCTCACATAGTACTCATAGACACTCTCATCTGGTTTCATCTTGAAGTGCTCAAATTCATCATAGAGTTGGGATTCCCTGTCTTCCATAGTTAATTCTGAGCCTGAGAGAAGCATCTTAACGTTATCCCAAACAGCCTTTGCATCAGTGTTATGATTGATCAGCTTGTAGATGTCTTTAGGAAGACCTTGCAGAACAATGTTTGAAGCCCTGATATCTGCATCGAATCTCTTTTTCTCCTCATTATCAAGCTCATTGTACATCTTAGGTCTGTCCATTCCGTAGATAGGAGTACCATCTTCATTAGTATCAAGTATGTCTCTAGTCGTTTCAACCCGATATGGTCCTTCATCAATGGATTTGAGAATGTTTACACCATTTTCCTTTCCAAGGCAATACAATCTGATTCGTTGAGCCCAAGAATCGTAGTCAGTTCTGTCAAGCATTGGTGGACGAGTATCTGAGCCAGCTGCTTGAACATCCTCGGCAACAGTGGAGATGACAGTGGGAACAGTGGGAATGTTGGTAGACATGTTAACAGATTATACGGGATTTTATAACTCTATGATTAAACCGGGAAATAGATTCTTTCACGGGATTTTACTAAATCAAGAGAAAACCGTAAACAATCACTCAAGTTGCTAGATGATAAAGTGCTAACTCGCTACCAAATAATGCACTAAGTCGCTAGAAATTAGTGCACTAAGTCGCTAACCCTTAACTCGCTACACGTCTAAGTCGCTAGAGTCCCAAGTCGCCAACAGAAAAGCAAGTCGCTAAGTAGTAACTCGCCACAGACTAAGTCGCTAGCCAAATTTGTGCAGTAATTCGCTACACAAGTCGCTAGATATGCAAGTCGCTAAAGAGCAACTCGCTACAGACTAAGTCGCTACCACAAGTCGCTAACCGTAGTGGAGATTCCACTACTTGTACTTTAACTCGCTAGCTCTAACTCGCTAGATTTTATAACTGTAAGTCGCTACCAAGAAAACAAGTCCGAGAGCTAATTCGCTAGCTTTAAAAACCAAATAACCTTCACTTTTCAATCCAAAAACAACCCAACCAAGATGATTCAAGCTTACCAAATGAAAACCTAAACACTTTTGATGATTCTAAACATAAAAGTACCAACAAAATTCAAACTTTAACACAAGAAATCAACCAAATGATGCAAAAACCACTAAACTTTTTCAAACTCAAAAACCACCTAAAAACCACTATAAATCCAAAGATGTGCAAGATATGATCTAACCATGGCTCTTGATACCAATTGTAAGATATAACTTTTCACATACACATCAAACCATAACACAAGGTGGCGAATAAGATGGAATTCTAGAGAGAGAAAGTTAGAGGTTTAGGGAACTTAGTGAGAGAAAGTGAAAGATATTATTATGAGCTCCAACTCTCTACCTTGGAAGGTAGAGAGTATTTATAGTCTTACATAACTCGCCACACTTTGGGCTGTGGATCAGGCATACAGTGGGTAAAGACCCGTCCGTCCTCCACGGTGTTACTAAACTAAATTACTACATAACTTAAAAGAACTACGACTACGAGCTTTCTAACGATTACATATACTTGAGGTGACCGACTCTTTAATACCGGGAATTTCTAATTCCTAACACTTGTGCATGCTAATCATCACATTCCAATGAATCTTAGTGGCTTAAGGTTTAAATGCACTTTCCAAATCTCTTGGTTTATAAACCACCTTGTTAGGATCTCCATAGTCATCACTCTCATCCTAACTTTCAGCTTTTGCAATCCCTTCAAATCATCTCATCATGAGAAAAACCCCAAGTAACAACCTATCCACCAAAGAACCACCCATCAAAAGGGCTCGTGTTGTACACGAAATCTCTTCAACCGAATCATCTCCGGTCAAACCAACAAACCTTCATCATCCAATAAAACCAATTCCTAGAAGGTTAGTACCCACAAAATTACCTATACCAAACACAACAATACCTCCTAGGCCAAACAATATCATTTCCACTAAACCATCACCTTTGATTCCTAGAGCTATCTCTTTTACATCCCCAAAATCATCACCTCACCTCTACAATTTAGAGGACCTGCCACCTAGGCCGTCTCATCCGCTTCCGCCGACAACATTCTCCTCATTAGGAGGAACAATGATTCAAAATCAAGGTGTTGAGTCAACACTTGCTCCGGCTTCCTTTTCGCCATTTCCATCATATAATCCCATTTGGATTATAAGAAATCATCAAAGTCAACCACCCGACCTTATGGAAGTTGACACATCTTTACCACCATCATCATTCTTGATCGAACCATTCCTAAATGGACCTTCACCAATCCCTCCATCATTCGAGGCTCCTCAAACCACTTCAATTGATCCTTTGAATCAAGCCACTTCATTTCATCCACCACCACTACCTAGTCATGACAAAGATTGCTATCATTGTCAACATGTTGAAAGTTTGATACATGAAGTACGAGAAGACCAACGTTTCATGTTCTATCATCTCCTCGAACGTTTCGACGAGATTAAACCTAAACATAACTTGAGCTAGAAGATTATAGTGGTGTCTAAGCTTCAAGCGTTAGTTGGTCTAAGAAATTCCTAGTTATGTATTGTCTATTTTCTTATTTTTGAGTCATGTATATCATAACTCTTGTTTTATTAAATGGAATTACATGCTACTTGTTATTTTGTTGAGCATATGATTACTTTGCTTTCATATCTCATTTATGTGATAACATTATTTGTTATTTCACCTTTGCTGAATTTGATCAGCTGATACGGATCCCTCAGAATAGTCTAGACGGATCCCTACTAGGAGGGAACCGCGGGATCCGTGAAGACAAGAAATTTTTTTTCTACTAACTTGCATCACATTTGCAGGAAATTGTGAATTATACTTGCTTTCTAACCTTTGTTTTGTAGTATTTCAATTCACACATGAAGACTTTGACATCCTAAAGCTAGGGGGAGCTTTATGTCAAAGCAATACATTGCAAATTACTTGCAATACTAGATTTACTTTTCATAACTTCCCATTGCAAAGTTGCAATCATATAGGGGGAGCAAACTTAGTTGCAAATGATCTAGATTAGAATTACTTTCTTGACGCCCTTACATAGGGATGGACTCGTCAAGGGGGAGTAAGACGAGATCTATTCCCGTTACTTGCTCTTTATTTTTTTCTTTCACATGTTTTTCTTTAAAAACAATGTGTTGCTTTTCTTCAAACACTTTTTGTTTCGACAAAAAGGGGGAGAAGAAAGTAAAAACTACAAATTCAAACGTTTACGAATTTTAGCTTTTCCTTAAAATAATTTTATGTTTTGTCATCAACAAAAAGGGGGAGATTGTTAATACAAATAAGCTGTAAAAACGTTTATTTATATTTTACGATCTTCTAATGTTTTGTCGATAACAAAAGTAAAATCATATTAACGAAACAAATAAAATACGTAAATGGTTTGAACTAATAGTTTTCTAACACACTTACGCTTTCACATAAAACACTAAAACAAGTATAAGTGATTTTATGATCTAGATATATATATATATATATATATATATATATATATATATATATATATATATATATATATATATATATATATATATATGTACAACAACTAGCGTTTACATATTGGCTTAACAAGTATAAGTGATTCTATGATTTAGATATATATGTACAACAACTAGTGTTTACATATTGAGTTAACACATACTTAAGCTAAGTATACTAAAATGGGTAAAAACAAGTATATACTAAAATGGGTAAAAACAAGTATATACTAAATAGATAAAAACTAGCAAATGGTTTTGACCCATAACCCATGGTTTTATATATACCACTTAACCAAGTTCAAAGTATCCTTAAGGTACATTGTATCTAGAAAGAAAACCATGGATCAACCCATAACCCATGACCCATGACCCATAACCAAAAATACCCATGGGCAAAGAGGAGTGGACCACGGATCCCTGGCTTTGTGCTAGCCGGATCCCTTGTGGTAGGGATCCGTGGGATCCGGGGAAACAGTAGGATTTTTCCTCTATAAATAGTGAGCCATTTCTTCATTGTATCTCACCCCTCTCCAGCATACTTTCTCCTCTGAGTTAAATCTCACTAACCTTAGATCCAAGAGATCTATGTTTGTAGTCTTGTTTTTTGTGTGATCTTTTAGGTTCCTCTTAAAGGCAAGATCACCACCTTTGAAGTCGAGCAAGCTCAAGTCCATGAGTTGACATGCTTCTTCATCATCAAGGCTATTGAAGTCCTCTTGTTGATGATCTCTTTATTTCTTCAAAGAAGTGTAGTGTTGAAGACATAAGTGAAAGATGTCTCAAGTGTCAAGACGAAGATATTAGTGAAAGATATCCATCGTCTATATGATAAGCACTTGTGGTAGGTGCTTAGAAGTCAAGACAAGAAGCATTAGTGAAAGGTGCTTAGAAGTGAAGACACAAGACATTAGTGAAAGGTGTCTTGTAGATCTAATCGAAGGCATTAGTGAAAGGTGCCTTAGATGTACATTCGATATGGTGTGTCTCGATGTACTAGATAGACTAGCATTAGATCCAAGGATATTGATGTCCTTGATGATGTTGTAAAGGAGTAGATCTCCTTTGGGATTAGTCGTTGGTGTAGTGTGGTAGTAGTTCCTCCATTGCAATGGATCTAGGTGTTTAGCCTAGTACCTAATAAAGGGTAGGCGACGTTGTGAAGGATTAGTTCTCCTAAGGTGTGAAAGAACTCGGTGTTTAGCCTAGCACCATATAAAGGGTAGGCGATGTTGTGAATGATTAGTTCTCCTAAGGTGTGAAAGAACTCGGTGGTTAGCCTAGCACCGTATAAAGGGTAGGCGACGTTGTGTTAGGTGTGGTTCGCCTTGGTGTGAAAGAACTCGGTATTTAGCTTTGTACCAGAAAAAGGTTAAGCGACGTTGTGAAGGCTTCTCCGCCATAAGGAGCTTGGTGTAGTGATTACGAACTCTCGAGTAGGTGAATCGGGGAGTGGAGTAGGGCAAGGAAGGTGACCTTGTAGCCGAACCACTATAAATACTTGCTTTGTGGTTTTGTGCTTCTTACTCTTTTCTTTCATTACATATCTTCTATATGCTTGTTTATCAACATCCAACACACACAACCAAATAGATTGATATAAGTCAATCTAAATAGTTTAAAAGGAAGTTTTAATTGGGAAAACTATTCAACCCCCCCTTCTAGTTTTCAACAGGCTGTTTTGTGTATATCAGAGGGGTGCATGCAGATGTGGTCGTATCCGGACTTGGGATCAATTTTGGAAAAAATGGTAGCCCCATGGAGTTCATCAAGGAGTTCGTCTATGTTAGGGATAGGGTATTTATCGGGAATGGTTTCTTGGTTTAGTTTTCTATAGTCGATACAAAATCTCCAGGACTCGTCTTTTTTCTAAACCAACAGGACTGGGCTAGCAAATGTACTGGAACTAGGTCGTACAAACCCACAACTTAATAACGCGTTAACCTGTTCTTCGATCTCTGGTATTTCAGCTCGTGTTTGGGGTGAATCTGAAGTGGCATCGGGAAGTTTTGAATAAGATTGAAGAGACACATCTGTTGTTTTAGCATCTGATGGTACTCCTTGCAATTTATATTTCTTCCCATTCACATAAAAAAATCATGAACATCTCGTTCCAATTGGCTTGTACCGTGTTTAGATATGCTAGCCATTTGATTCCCAACACAAGATCTGCTCCTCCAATGGAAAAGGGAAAATACTCTTCTGTAATTTTCAACCCCGGTAATACCAATGAAAGGTCACGAAAAATCTGATTGCACTGAATGATTTGTCCATTCCCAATTTGAACTCCAAAAGAAGGAACCGTACTCACCTTCAATCCCAATTGTTTCACGAGTGATGTTGAGATGAAGTTGTGAGTTGATCCACTGTCGATCAATATCAATACTTTTCTGCCCTCAAGTGTTCCCTCAACCTTCATAGTTGTTCCAGTAGTCTTCCCAAGAATGGCATGAAAAGATATTTCAGCCATATCTTGTTGATTTATACCTTCTTCATGCTCATTCCCATCAGCGTCCACTTCTCTATCTAGCTGCTCATTATCATTTGAAATTTCAAGCAACGAAAAGGTAGATGGTCTGCATCTATGTCCAGGTGCGAATTTCTCATTGCACCTAAAACACAGCCCCTTATCACGACAGTTTTGTCTTTCGCTTTCCCAATTCTTAGACTGTGTTGAAGATGATATATTTTGGGGTGTGGCTGAGAGTTTGCCCGGGTCACAAGTAAAAGTTGAGTACGAACTCAGTTTGTTATAGTTGAAGGAATTGGATATTATTGAGTTGCTAGCGGGTTGAGACTTCGCTTCAAACTCTAGTGCCAAGCTCACAGCCTTAAAAACGTTCCTTGGTTTGTGAATTCGTACATCGACTTTCAACTCTTCTTTGAGACCACTAAGAAAAACACCCAGGAGACAATGATCTGGCCAATCGTGAACTCGTGCAACTCTTTTTGCAAATTCTTGTCTATATTCTTGTACGGTACCTGTTTGCTTGATGTTGCACAAATGTTCATCTGGGTTTTGAAATTCTGTCGGGCCATAATTTCATGTAAAATTTTCACGAGTTCTTCCCAATAAAGATGATCATGCTCAGTGCTGATCCATGCAAAGAGGTCAAGTGCATCACCCTCTAGGTACATGGAAGCAATTTCCACCTTCGATTCATCAGGGGTTTGATAATAGCGAAAATATTTTTCCGCTTTTAGGATCCAACCGCGAGGGTCACCCCTTCAAATTTAGGAAATTCCATCTTGGTGAACGGTCTCCTTGTCGAGTTATGGTACCAGCCACTTTCTGAATCATCATCCTCGTGACGAGATTCAAATGTGGTTTCTTTTGACTTACCCCTCTTGGACTCGTTCGGGCCAGCTTGTGCCTTAAGAACTGCTACATCAGCAGCAAGGGCATCAAGAGCATTGAATTTGGAAGCAATGGAAGACAATTGTTGTGCGAGGTTGTCGGGATTTTTTGCAGGTGAAGAAGTGTGGGCGTGGGTGTGGTTTGGTTGTTCGTTGTGAGAAGTTGAATTTCTGGTGTTCACCATTCTGGATCAGACTGCTCTGATACCAAATGTTAGAACCAGACTAAGAGATATATAAAAGAAGAAGGATAGTTATGATTTATTGAAGAACAATGCAGAATCTGAACACAGAAACTTCAATGAAATCAACTAGTCCATATGGAGAGGACCAGGCTCCTAATACATCAAAGAGAAGAAATATAATTGGATGCCTTATTCTTAGCCTACTGCCACAATTAATAGATAGAAAATGTAACTGAAAATAAAATCACAATATGCTGAAATTTGGGAATCAACTGCTGAAGATCAGGGGAGATCAGATTGCAATCAGGGACTCATTTATGGTCCTGATTTATCTCCTTAATCTTTCCATTTGCTTTCTTTCTTCTAAAGTAAGTAACCAGATTCTTATCATCCTCTTTGCCCTTTATATTTTTTAGTACACAAGATATGCCTTCATTAACACCCGCCATATAAGCAAAATTAAAAGACAGTTCAATGGCCCCTCTTTCTATTAAAGAATGTACCAATGGTCCATACTCTCCACAACGAATAAGAAACTGCATGTACAGCAAGCAAATTTAAAAAACATATTATCAATGTGCAAGGTTAAGGTGTGTGCCTACCCCACCAGGTTGAGGGTCCAAGTCCCACATTGGGACACATCTGTACAACAACATACCCAATCCTGCCGGAGCGGGTAATGGGACATTGGAACATATTTGTGTGGTTTATAATTGCTTAAATGTGTCTTTCTAAGAAAATGAAATATAAATAAACACTTACCAATATAAAGTACTTTATATGTCACCCAAATATATACTCTTGTTTCATTTATACTTTATTGCGCGCAACAACTAGCAACCCCTTACGAGTAAGGGAAAAGGCTAGCGCGCAAGGGCTGATGAAAAGAGAACGACACTCAAAAAGTATAAACGAAACTAGATACATATTTGGGTGGCTTTAATTCAATAAAACAGTTCAATATGTAAATCCTGACCTCTATATACACCATCCCAACAAAAAAGTTGAGGTAAATATACATGTGTCGATGGTGGAGGGATTTTCAAAATGGAGCAGGCATCCTTGAAAAGACTGTCACCAATAAAGCCCATCCAAGCACCACAAAAAGTAGCCTCTGCAGTGGCGGCCACATCTCGGATCACACACTTGAGTGGTAAAGACTTTTTTGAAGCCAACACTTACATTTTATGAATGAAGTCTTAAATTCATTGGCAGCTTCTGTGATTGGTTTCTCGTTACCAACTGCTAACGCCTCTTTCTTTTCATCCCCTATGAATGGGTTTCTTGATAATGTAGTATGTAATATACTACAACCTTCAATAATATGCAGCCATTGTCAGCCACTTAAATGGTGATTTTTTACTTGATTTAAGGATTAAGATTTAAGGACTACATGTAACACCACATGACCAAATTCACGCAATAAAGTTTAGCATACAAAGTAAGAATCCATGAATCACAAGTCACAACAACTTACAAAATGTCCAAGCAAACTTATGATAATCAGATTATTTGACAAGGCAGTGTGACGAATTTTGATTATTTAAAAACTTTTAGGTATCGCCAAAAAGAAGCTACCACCATAACGTCAAAAAGTTGTTCCAAAACAATCAAAATCTTCTTGTGATGGAGTCATGGAACAAAAATAATGATAATCTTGAACACAAATACACGTATACCAAAAAAATCGAAACAGAGAATGGTACCTGGGGCTGCTTTGTGCACGATGGATGAAAAACGGTAAAAGGTTTTTATGGTTAAAAGAAACGAGGTAAGATGTACGTATTATAGATGTTATCCTATTTTTCGAAAAATTTTTTCATATGAAAATGGAAATTTAAAAATCAGTTTAATCACACTTTTTTCTAACAATTTAAAAAAAAAATGAAATTATCATTTTTCAAATTTAACTAAGAAATTGAAAATCCCAATTTCTTAGTTTTTTCTCTATAAAAAAATACAGATCTAAAAAAAAAAAATAAATAAAAAAAAAATAAATAAATAAACACCATTCTAACTCAAATCTCTCATGTCATCCTCCATCGCTCATCTTCGCCGTCACTGCCCGCCGTTGTCACCGTCACACAGGGACGGAGCCAGGGGGTGTCCCGCGGGTGCCCGGGACACCTATGGATTTTTTCGATGTAGTGTTAATATTATAAGAAAACATTGATTTTTCCCAAATGCATCCTAAATGACCCCGTTCCATCGAAACGTGTTTCTATATTACAGTTCAAAAAAATTTGTGCACCCGGTCATATTTGATCCTGGCTCCGTCCCTGCCGTCACAATCCGAGGTAATCTTCTTATCATTTTCAAAAAAAAAATATAACTCAAACAAAACGGGTTTTTAAATTCTCAACTCTTCTCTAAAAAAGAAACATCATTTCATTCTCAAAAAATTTAGAAACGAAAAAATAGAAAAAAGAATCTACAACTAAACAACACCTATATTTTTTTTAAAACGAAGCAAAAGAATCCGTATTAGATCTCTTCATTATTTTACAAAAGCTCAAGAAATTTTTTTTAAGCACAAATAAATGGAATCACCAAAAAGCTATAGCATATCATATGTGTTGTGTTTCTTAAAAGCCGTGAACATTAACTAGTTTTTTAAATAAAAATACTTGGTAACATACGTAACAGTAATTATAAATGAGTAAAATGGTGTAAAATGATATATAAATATATTTAAATAGAACATAGTTATATGTGTAATATGGGCGGCTGTTACTTACGTACAAGACAACAACATGGTTATATTCAACCTTCATTTGTGGCCAAATAACTACGATATATGCATCTATTGATGCATCCGTAGCAAGATAAAACAGAAACACATACTAAATTGTCACATTTCACCACTCCTTTGCACAACTTCTTAAACAAGCATTGGAGCGTTAGTCTTCCTAAAAAATAGTCACAGTTCACCGCTTCTTTGACAAACGACCATTAAAATCAAAATGCATATCGCTCATTTGCCAAACGACCACTAAAATTCAAAATGCGCATTGCTCACCGCTAAGGTTATAAATAGCGTGAAACGTGATGTGATAGCATGACCAGGCCTCACGCCTTAGAAGCTATGGCGAAGCCCTAATGTTTTCTAAGACGTGACTTAAAGCAACACAAAATATGAAAACTATTTATAGATTTATATATTAGACCATATTTCATATATATCGAGTTTATAAAAAGTGTTATATATAAAGAATTAAGTCAAGAAACTATCCTTGCATTTGATCATTTTCCTTTCCTTAAAAATAAATAAATAAATAAATAAATAAATAAATCGGAGTTAAATAAAAATGTGCGCCACGCCTCGCGTTATATCTCGTCTTTTCACACTTCATCTCACGCCACGCCTAGAGTCGACGCCTTAGTCTGTTGCGTAACGTAGAGGTCACGCCTCACGTCTTAGTGACGCCTTAGCACCACTATGATGTGCCTTTTAAAACCCTTCTCAGAGTTCCAAAAAGCTCCACACCGCTCCATGTCAAACATAACTCATATCTATCTTCTTATGGGCATACAAACGCTGTCTTAAGACTGTGAATCGCCTATGTCAATTTTTCACTCATAGTGGATACTAAAGTTTTCCTTTAAATATAATATGAACACAGAAACTAGTTGCTTTGGTCAAAATGGTTGTTTTGACATCGTAAACCAGACCACATTTTTCGGTGTTCCTTGTGAAATAGCTGCAAGGATTATCAAAGTGACCTCTTTTTCCGGTGTGAATTTGCCAAAAAAGTTGGCTAGTTGCCGTACTCATGCCCTCATCTTTTCTCTGCATGACTCATGTACCCTTTCAAAGCTTTAGTATCTAGTAACTATATATAGGTCCTTACGTGTCTAGTTGATCTTGTGCATGATAATTAATTGTTGTTCTTAAGCATAAATGAAGACAAAAGTTTATTGAGTGCATTTAAGAATGAAGAAACTAAATAAGATTGGAGACACAATTTTATTAGACATAGTGCCTTAAAAGTAAATGATGTTTGTCACAAAAAATAGCACTACAACGAAATAATTCGTGGGTTAATGTCATATAATTCATTTTGGTAATTAAACTTTTTTTTTTATTCAATTTGGTTATTATACTTGCATGTGTAAGTTATACTGATAATTATTTTCTTGATTTTTCAATAAATGATTGGTATAACTTGTCAAAACATTTAATATAACTAGACGAGTACCCGCGCCTAGCGGCAGCGATTTCTAGCGGCAGACAATTAACGATATGCGATATTGTCGTAAGTCTTTTTGCGTACGTTCAAAATATAAACGAGTACATGTGCACATCAATGCGATTTTATAATGACAGATCGTTTTGTGTTAAAAAAAAGGTTTATGGGTTATTAAACGAAAAATAATAAAAGTTTGAAGATTTGGGGATTAAACATAATGTTTTGAAACCCAGTTCGACCCGGGTGGTTCAACCGGTTGAACCGTTAAGGTCGAAAAATGGGTCGATTTAAACCGAGTCAACCCGACAGGTTGGGTAAAAAACGGGTCAAATTAAACCGGGTCAACCCACCGGGTTTGAAGCGTCCCGGGTCAACCTGGTTTTCGATATGTATTAATAGTTTCCTTTTGAAATATATGTTTTCAACATTTCATTTTTTAGTTTCAATTTTTCATTTTTTACTTTTTGGTTTTTCCTTTATATATAATATACCAGGGTACCCGCGCGTTGCGACGGCGGGTACCCTATGACGATTAACCGGAGAAATAGACCTCGATGAGACCTGATTCACCAGTTTGTATTGGATTCAACGGGTCCTCTCTGGTTCGTTTTCGGATGGCTTTTATTGGCTAGCCGAACCTGTGGCGACACCGGTTCCCAATTGAACCCGTTGGTCCGGTCCGATTTTCAAAACTATATGTATCATCAACTTGTTCGCTTGTATAAAGCTTTGTGTGTTTTATTAATTTGTATAATGTGTATAATAACTTGTACTTTTCATTTTATTGTGTTTTAAAAATAACATTAATTATTGTGATGTATTATGTTGTAACTTGTTTAAATTGTACATTGTGAAAATCTTAATATACTTTTTAGTAATTGGTGTTTTAATTAGTTGTTTTTAATTTGGTATATATGTTTTTAATTTGTTGTATAATGTGAATAAATTATTGTACTTTTAAGGAATGATGTGTTTTAATAAGAGTATTAATTACACCATTAATTTCTCTCACCATTGACTTTCAACATTTCAATTTTAAAAGTTTGACAATTTTTCTATTATATGTAGTATAAATTGGTTGTACAATGTGAATAAATTTATTGTACTTTTAAGTAATGGGGTGTTTTAATAAGAGTATTAATTACACTATGCATTTCTCTCTCATTTGACCAAATTCAATAATTCAACTTTTCAACTTTTTCAACTTTGACCGTTTTTCTATTATATGTAGTATAGATGTAAGTTACACTTAAATGTTTATGTACTTTTGGTGGCATTGTATGCAAAAAGGAAAATATCCGATTATCGTATTTACTTATTTTGACCCGTTTTCTTAACAAATCAGATAGAGGTGTATGCAAAAGGTATCTACTTATTTTCTTAACAAATATCCGATTATCATATTTTGATTTTTATTATTTGGTTGTATTTTTTAGAATTTAAAACAATTTTATTTATTTATTTCTTTTTAATTTAAAAAATCGAATCTCTTTCATATTGTATTTATGAATAAAGTTACACAAATTTAATGTATTTATGAATAAAGTTAGACAAATTTTCATGATCACATGTTGTTTCCTAGAAAATGTGAAGGAAGAAACAAAATAATAAAGGCAAATGATTGAAAAAAGTATCATACTTGTCATTATTTTTTTGGTGGATAGCAAACAAATTTGTTTGCTTTTTTTGGTACTTTTCTTTCAAATTTATCCTTTTTAGGTTATTTTACGAAATTTTTGGATATTTTTCCCCCTCTTAGCTAATAGAAATATTTTTTTCCTGAAGGGCAAAAATGTCACATAGTACCCTAAAAATGATATATTTGAAAAAAGAGTACCCATAAAAGCAAAAAAAAATTGTTCGCTACCCACAAAAAAAAATAAAGACAAATGATACTTTTTTCAATCATTTGCCCAAATAATAATCTACTTAAAAAGTCCACAATTAAATAGCTCAAAGATAACACCGACATTCTTTAGGACCCCTCATACCAGTTACCAAGGCCGGATTTCTGTATGTGCGGGGTGAGCGACGGAACAGGGCCTTCATTTTTTTAGGGGCACCACGATTTTAAACTTGGAGGGTGACTTTATTCGGGTTCTAGAGTAAACTTGATAACAGTGTGTTCAAAAACATAAAAGTAAACGGTTTTAACAAATAAATAGATGAGGTAAGTAGTATTTTCAGAATGGAGGTTTATACAGGGTGGAGGGTATCATGGGATGTGAGTGGGGAAGATGATAAGTTTAGGTAATTTGCATTTGGGCCCATTATTTTATATATTGTACATTTTGGTCTTTTTCTTTTAGTTTTTTTTAGCAAACTAGTCTAAAGGGTTTACATATTAACAATTTTAACCCTTGTTTGAGAAACATTTTATAGTAATATACATCTTTAAAAGGATAGCATGGCGTATCTATAGTTGTTTAGTGTCTAAAATATTTTCATGGTAGTCCATCATAGTTTATGTTGTAAATATGAGTCATTTGAATATGTAGATTGAAATACTTGGATTTGTTTTTCTTTTAATACTTATCTAAAACATTCGCATTGTAACGGTTTATGCGTTCGAGAGGCCGATTATGTAATTTTGGCACAGGGCACTTAAAATTCACGGGACGGCCCTGCCAGTTACGAATGAGAACACGACTCCATAACCAAAACCCACCACCATGCTGCAATGATACATATGTGAGAGTGAAATAATAGTAACCGGAAACATGTTGTGTTCCCCATTAAACAGAGATATAGGCCATAACTTATGTTTCACAAAAGTAGTCGTAGATGTAGATCATGAACCAACACAAAGTTAAACAGATTTGGATAAAAATCATGTTACCTTATTTAACTTGTTTAATAAACGAGTCATGTTTAGGTTGATTAATTATTAAGCGGGTCAACCCGTGAACCCATTTAAATATATAACCTATAAAAAAATAAAACATATATTATGGATTTTATGTTGGATAATTACTTATATTTTAATTTTATCAGTTTTTATTTATTATTATTTTTAATTAATTAATTAAATTGATAAATCACAAAACTTCTTCACCATTTGACCTATTTGTATTAGGTAAATATGAAAATATCCATTACTTAAAAAGGTTAAATAGGTCACAAACAGGTTACAAGTGTTATACAGATCTGATGAGTTAGAGTTGAGTTTTTTGACACAATTAATATCGTTGAGTTTCTTGACATGATTAATGAGCTGGTCATGTATGGGTAAAGATTATACCAAGCCGCCGATCTGTGAACCCAAATAGTTCAATTCAAACACAACTGGATTGCCACCGTGGCTGCTCTATGAACGATGGAAGAAAAACGGTAAAAGGGTTTTAGAATTTAAGTTCTAGAATTTCAGATTTAGATAGTAATCATCAAAAAGCAAAGAAGCCAATAACTATTTGAGATATGGACTAACCAAAATTATTATCGTATCTGAATACTGAAGTTTATTCGAAAGCCCAAAACTTTTTTAAAGCCCAGTAACCCACATAAAATGACACACACGAAAACTTTATAGCCACATTAACAAGCTCGATATAAAAAGGGAGATGACATCGTGGATATTTGAAGTTTGAACACCGACATTTGGTAAATGAACCCTTCGGCCCCACATCTCCATGGCTTATTACAAAAGATAAATAGAAAAATAAATATGTCTGAGAGTATTTTTAGGAAACGGTGACGGAAATTTAAAAAGCGTAAAAATATACTCCGTATTAGTTTAATGCGAGAAAGTAAAATACTACTGTACTAGTTAAATTAAATTAGTGTGCATGTAATTTACATAGCTTGTTGGTTCTATATTTCATTATGGTTAATAAAAACTGAAAACTGAAGCACTAGCAAACTGAATACATTATAATTAACTGATAACGAGTGCACATCAGTATTGCTGTCGTTCCATAAGTTTTTTATCTCCATAACAAAATAAAAAAATAAACTAAAAGGTGTAGAGATATGGGGTTGAGATCCCTTGCAAAGTGAAAAAAAATAAAAAGGCTAAAAAGCCTATCATTGATTGCCATGTGTCCTCCACTCACTCCCTCCTTTTTTCTTATTAAATTTGGTTAGAGGGGTATTTTTGTCATTTAACCCGTTTTTCATATTTCACCCCAAATTTCAAACGCAAATAACTTTCAAACGACAAACTTTTACGAAAAACCGATTTCACCATAATTTTTAAAATTCGATTCTCTTTAATTTGGTATAAATATTGATAAATATTTCAAACTTTTTTTTTACATATCAAATGGTTCTTGATTTTCTTGATTTTTTTGGCATTTTCGGCCCTATTTTTTACGCTCATAAATGTCGAATCTTGAAAAACTTAAAACATGAAAGTTATAGATTTTTGTTCACTCTTTACCCAGAAATTTAAATCACTCAAATTCGATGTCATATGGGTAAGATATCGCACGTTAAAGATGGTGTTTTACTCACATTTGTTGCATACAAGGTGTTTGATGAAATGTCTAGCTTAGATTTTTAGTGTTAAAGTTGAGCTTAATGCACTAATTTTTCTCCCACAACGCATCATTAATCATTTTTTCAATGTAAGATTCAAAAAGTGACGTTTTTAATAGTTAATGTTTTTAACTATTAAAACTGATGAACCAAAGTGATGAACTGATGAACCAAATCAAACTGTTAAAAAAAAACATAAAAGCAAAACTGATGAACCTAACTAAACTGATGAACCAAACGAATAACTGATGAACCAAACCAAAACTGAAACTATGATTGATGAACTAAACCAAACTGATGAACCAAACCAATAACTGATGAACAAAACCAAAACTGAAACTATGATCGATGAACCAAACCAAACTGATGAACTAAACCAAAAACTAATGAACCAAAACCAAAACTGATGAACCAAACCAAAACTGATGAACCAAACCAAAACAGAAACTATGATTCATGAACCAAAACCAAAACTGATGAACCAAACCAAAACTAAAACTATGATTCATGAACCAAACCAAAAACTGATGAACCAAACTAAAACTGAAACTGTGATTGATGAACCAAAATAAACTGATGAACAAAACAAAACAAACACCAACATGTTAAGCTGAAACTATGATTGATGAACCAAAATAAACTGATGAACTATGTTTGATTTGGTTCATCACTTTTGGTTTGGTTCATCAGTTTGGTTTGGTTCATCAGTTTTGATTTGATTCATCAGTTCATCAGATTGATGAACCAAGATTAACTGATGAACAAAACGTGCATTTTTATTTTATATTAACGACTAAAAAAACATCACTTTTTGAATCTTACATTAATAAAATGATTAATGATGCGTTGTGGTACAAAATTTAGAGCATTTAACGCAATTTTAACACTAAAAATCTAAGCTAGACATTTTATCAAACACATTGTGTGCAACAAATATGACTAAAACGCCATTTTTAACGTGCGATATCTCACTTATTTCATATCGGATTTGAGTGATTCAAAAACTTGTGTAAAGAGTGAACTAAAATCTACAACTTTCGTGTTTTAAATTTTGCGTAAATCAACTTTTAAATTAGATAAAAGTAGGGTCGAATATGCCGAAAATTTCAAGAAAATCATAACCCACTTGAAATCTTAAAAAAAAAATTCGATTTATATATCAAGATTTATACCAAATTAAAGAGAATCGAATTTTAAAAATTATGGTGAAATCGGTTTTTCGTAAAAGTTTGTCGTTTGAAAGTTATTTGCGTTTGAAATTTGAGGTGAAATTAAAAAAACGGGTCAAATGACCAATATACCCCTAGAGGAAATTAGTAAAATAAAAAGGAGGGAGGAAGTTGGTGGACAGTTGTCAAGTTATAAGTGGCTTTTTAGACTTTGCAAATTTCCCCTCTTTTTAATAGATCCGCTCTCGTAGAGATATATATTAGTCTCTAACAGGTACACCTTTGCGCGGAAACCTCAAACTGTTATCCAAAAAATAGAAATAAATAAATAAACTGATAGCTACGGCTTAATTACTTGAACATCTATGTATTCTTGATGTCTAAAAAGATTAATCAGCAGATAGCATACAGATTAAGTTCATACTGTTTTTACCGCCTGAAGCAACCAAAGCATCGTTCAAGTCTTTGTCGACACAAATGGTTATCAAATCATTTTCTTCATCGGTGTATTTCAGACGAATCATTTTAACCTTCAGTTTGAACCTTTTTGCCACTTTGTATTTCAGCTTCAACAGTCCCAATGAAATAGGAAATCTGAACCGTCTGATATCCTCTCGGTAAGTTACTGTCATGAACACCATTGTTTTGTCTGAGCTTCTTTTACGCTTTCTGCCTTGTTTCAAATAGCTGCTCGTTTCACCAGCATCACTAAAGGTGACACTCACGTTGGTGGATGGACATTCACAGGGAATGTTTGCATGATATAAGGTTCTTTGGTTACACAGGGATTTATTAGTGGTCCAATAACTTGTAGAGGTATATTATCATCTTGATCAACTCCTGTCACACCCTCAAATTACCTGTTTTGCAGCGGAATGAAATACCTGGGGGATGACTGTCATAGCATCAAAGTTACAGTTATATCGAACGACCTAAAGTGTCGTTTTGAAAATATCGTTTGATTAAGTAAATAATCAGAGTTTACAAAACATAGGTCCCAAAAGATTTCCAATATATCAAAACGAGTTTGTTACAATCAAACGATAGTTAAGTGCATAAAATATAGGTGAGACGCGTCGACACCGCGACTCTATGATAAGTCCACATGCATGCCATGAAGTGAATGCCTTAGATACCTGAGATAAAACATGCTAAAAGTGTCAACACAATGGTTGAGTGAGTTCAAATAATAGTGTTCATAACATAGTGATCAATTTAGTTCGGGCACAATCAACTTACTAGCATAAGTAGTGAAACAAGAGTTATTTAAGTTCATATAAGTGTATAGTAAAAACAAGTAGTTGAGCATGTATCTCCCCCAAAGAGTTTATAAAACAATTAAACGAGTAAAAGTGGGGCTACGAACTCACCTTGGCAATTAGTAGTCCGAAGGGAATTAAATCAATTATTGGTAGTCCACGGCTCCGACACACAACAAGAAACCAATTGGTGGGTCGAAGGGTAGGAAAACCGAACACCAAACGCATCAATTGGAGAGACTCGAGATGAATTGGAGCAATTAACCACTTGGGAAAGCTTCCTTATGCACTTAATTACAAAACCCCTAAACTAATTTTGAAAACCCCTTTGATATGAAGAAACCCTAATTTCGAATTTGAAGTGAAAGTGGTGATACTCTTCTGAAATTAATCCCTTTCTCCACAGCCATGTTCTATAGCCTCATGTGATGTCTAGGAGGGTAGTTTTTTTATTTAGGGATAATGGTAGAGATGGAATGAGGTTGACATAAAGAAAAGGAGAAGAAGAACCCATTTTTGTGTTTTGGTTTCCTGTATATGTCGACAAAGAGGAGGGAGAGGAGACAGTAGGGAGGCGTGGAGTAGGGTAGGAGGATAAGATTTTTATTTTGTTCTATTATTCCTTACGGTATTAATTGTACCCCGTGTTTTGTCGAATTCTCGAGTAAACGTACCTTCTCGGTACCCGAAAAATGTAGAAATTATATTTTTGGAAACGATTTCTTAAACGTAATAATATGACATTCTTATTACGTTGAAATTTGATTATAACTGTTTGCCATTATTAATTTGGTGACGGTATGCGTGCGGTGCTGTGACTTTCTAAATTCATGAGATAACCTCTCAAAATATCAAATCGACTTCAAAAATGATGAATAATAAATTTTTTTTTTAGTTTGCAAAATGACCGGAAATTGAGAATTGCGACAACTCCATAAGCTATTTTGATGACCAACTGCTTCAGCATGTATCTAATGTCTTCTATGCACAATGGGAGAAAGAACTCTAGAACATAGCCATCATTAGTTTCGACACTATGCAAGTAGATTGCAAAGCAGCTAGTTAACCCACTCATGCGTGCATGCCTGACCAAAGGGTACTCTTCTACACTAAGCTTGGTTACATCTTGGCAAAAACATGATCCACGGGATGAGAGTGCCTTGCCAACCAAGCCACGAGACATGTCCAGGTGTTGTGCTTTACATGCATCCCGAAAAGGCCACAAGCCCATGTCCTGTACACGAAATGATAGAGAAACTGTTGACATGCAGACTTTTCCAAGGCATCTACTATCATAACGATTACAAGTCTTCGTTAAAACATGTTCATGGGAAGCAACACTAGTGGACGGGGATATAGCCCACGTCTGAGCAAGAGGCAATCGATAAGTGTCACAAACGACATTCAAAATACTAAATATCTTATTCAACTCATTATGCCTGCCTTCATGGTCGATCTGTATATAGAAGACATTTCCCACATAAGAATTACGAAGTAAAACAAGACTTTGGGGGGGGGGGGGACTTACATTTGCAGCAGGACCACCAGATACTTGTAGGTATGTCAGATCTTGTTTCTACAAGTTGACAGCATTTGGGAAATTAGTAGCTACCAGAAAAAGTATATACTAGAATATAACACAAAAATGGTTCATTTGCAAATTAAAAAAGAGTATAACCTTCAATGCCTTCTGAATTTTTTGAACCTCACAATAAAAAACTCGTATTCATTGAAGAAGTCAATAGTTCAAGAACACCAACACATAAACTGGTATTCGGATCGAACACTGGTAAAGCCAAATATTCTTGGAGATTGCAACGAATAGCACACTCTTGTTGTGGAAATTGTTTTGGCGAGTACTTAGTTACATCTGAGGACAATTCGGGAAATCCTTGCCTGAATACTCGCACTTGAGGACTATTGCCTTCCTCTTCATCATAATCCTTATCCACATCATAAAGCTTGCTCTCAGAGTCCCTCCTATAGAAAAGTAGTCTATCATCATTTAAACCAAGACCAAATGGTTGATCTTTAGTTGTAAGTTGGCGGCGCTGGTTCCCAACTACACGAAGTGACCAAAACTGAACAAGAACATGTGGCTTTCGCAAAGGTAACAACTTTAGTATTGGGTTAATCCCAATCGACCCAACCCAGCGACCCAAGTCAACACCCACAATGACCCGGTCAACAAAAGTCAACCATACGAAAAGTCAAAGAAGCAGTTACACAACGGTTACAGAAACAGTTACTTAGCAGTTACAAATAACTGCTCATATGCAAGAACCGACACAATGGTTCTATATACCGTTTCATTATGTATAAATACTTAGAAACTCTGTAACAAACATATGATGACAGATTTTGTACAATATGACTAAAATAATAAGAAAAGTCTTTTGATTCAAATCGTTTATTGTTATTTTGGTATATCGTTGATTAAGATCCGTAAAACTGGGCCAACAATTGGTATCAGAGCCTGAATCATCATATACCATATTCGTTATAGTTTCAGAATCAAAGAAAAGAAAACTGTTTCGGAACCTTTTTGCAAAATAAATTCGGACACAAATCAAAACATCATTTTGTGTTCCTATTTCTGTCGCAACAGGGGAACAATCACAACCGTGATTACTCTCACCCGGCATCAGAAAATCATTCGCAAAGATTTTTTTTACCGAAAATAGTTTCCTTTTTTTTTACCCAATCCAATAGGATCAGAAAACGAATTGAATCATTTTTATATTGATTCAAACGAAAAACTAAACAAAGTCATCATTTAGGGCACAAATTAAAGATTCGAATTAGAACAAACACACCTGTTCTTAAACGGAATCAAGCCCTGAAGGATCAAATGAAAACCCCAATTGATTCATTAGCAAACTCCAATCGTAAAAATACTCACGGATCAGAAAACCCCCAAATAAGCCGAAACCCTAGGTTTCAAGTTGGAGGGATAGCAGTGCTCGTAAAGAACACCATACCGGAGATAGTAGAAGGGGCGGTCATAAAACACAGCCATCAAAAGAGGCCAGTCAACCGTCGGTTTTATTGGAGAAGAAGAAGATCAGCAGTTATCCTCTTTAAAGAGAGAAGAGAGAGAGACTGAAAAGTACTGTCTCAAGAAAGAAAGAAAAAAGGAAACACGCGTGTGTGTTTTATCTCAACCCAAAAGGAGATAAAAATAAAATACACAAAAGAGTACACGTGTGTTTTTTTATCTCAAAAGGAGATAAAACAAAAAGTTAATAAAGGGGCGCACACACAGGATTTTATTTTGTTAAGGCATCGGGTTAAACCATCAACCCCTCCAGGTTTCAAAAGATTTCAAAACCACCTTTCATTTTTTACTTTATATTTTGATATATATTGTTTTTATTTTGATAAGTTATTTTAAAATCTTGTCATATTTTTGGATAATATATTAACCTAGTATACTGATTAGGAATAACATTTAAAGTGGAATTAACTTTAGGTTATTCGTTTTTAAAATATAATAATCTCTGAGGATAGTTTTGGATTTAAAAAACAGTCCTATAAAGTTTTATAACCTATAAGGTAAAATAAAACATTTTTTTCAACACACCTCGTGTTAGATTTCTGGAGATATTTTTTTTTATTGTCAATATATTTAAAATATGACGAAAGTAAGTGGTAATAAGGAACCTAGTACTAACAGTACACCCCAATTTCAATGCCCAATCCTAAAGCCCGCGAATTACTCATTATGGGCAATTCGAATACAAATCATTCTCAAAGCGAATGGTTTATGGGAAACAATTGAGCCGAATGAAACGTCTCAACCCGATAAGAAAAAGGTGGAAATAACCAAGAAAACATGATCAACCTGGACTTAAGGAAGATCACAACAACGAAGGTGGAAATAACCAGAAGAACATGATCAACCTGGACTTAAGGAAGATCACAACAACGAAGGCGGAAATAACCAGAAGAACATGATCAACCTGGAAATAAGGAAGATCACAACAACAAAGGTGGAAATAACCAGAAGAACATGATCAACCTGGACTTAAGGAAGATCACAAGGTGGAAATAACCAGATCAACATGGACATAATGAAGATCGCAGAAGACAAGGTGGAAATAACCAGATCAACATGGACATAATGAAGATCGCAGAAGAAAAGGTGGAAATAACCAGATCAACATGGACATAATGAAGATCGCAGAAGAAAAGGTGGAAATAACCAGATCAACATGGACATAATGAAGATCACAGAAGAAAAGGTGGAAATAACCAAGATCAACATGGACATAATGAAGATCACAGAAGAAGGTGGAAATAACCGAAGGAAAATTGATCTACCTGGACATAAGGATGATCACAAAAAATTAAAAGCTCAGATGGTGGATTTAACCAGAAGATGAATCAAGAAGACTTAAAGACCTACGTTACAGCGATTGTGATTAAGGGGGAGAATATTGGGTTAATCCCAATCGACCCAACCCAGTGATATGTGTCTAAAAACACATATATTTTATATTGTTTAACCCCACTAAAACAACCAAAAACACATAAATAACCCTATAAATGTTATAAATATCATGAAAATGTGTTTTTATGTGAATCAGGTACAAAAAGAGTTGAAACAGTTTGATTCTGCTGATAATGATGGTTTCAGCTGAAGCCTATTGTGATTCTGCTGAATCATTGGTTTCTACCGAAGTTTTAATGCGCTGATGGTTTCTGCTGAAGGCATACGTTTCAGCAGATACTTCCACTAAAATATCTGGTCCCTAAATAATATCTGGTCAAAACCACTCCTCCACCTTGCCTGGTTTTTGCCACTTGCTACCACCTTTTTCTTTACCACATTTCCACCTCACTACCCCAGTTGTTTAACAACTCTCACCACCATCCTTCCACCTATACTAGCCCACAATCAATAAATGCATTCTCACCACAAACACTTTATCACACCTCACAATACCCTGTTTTTGCTATCAACTCTACCACTTGACCTCTAAACCCACCAAACATGTCTCCTCCACCTCTACATGTGAACAAGAAGCATTAATTGCAGCAGAACTGCCTCAATCAACTAGTACCACTTTTGGCGCCAAAAGTAAATTCAAAGGCTAGGATCATCTCTGCTCAATCAATGGTCAAAAATTAAAGTGGGATTTTACGAGGAAGATGGTGGGAACTCAAATGACTATAAATATCAGAGGAGAGGCAAGAGAAGAAGTTACTTTGGCTAATCTAGCCTTAGTCATGTAGTGTAAATACCTTTGGATTAGCCATTGGTCACGTAGTGTAATTTTAAAATGCTTTCTTTAAAATTACTTGTCATTTACTGTTTTAATGTTGTAGTGTAATGAAACTTTATTTCCAGTGTAATTTTAAGTATCAATTCAGTTTCAAGTTCTTGCTTAAATTCCTTTAATTTTCATGTCACTTTAAATTCTTGTTAAGTAGTTGTTTAAAGGACTCAATAAGCTCACATAAGCTCCTGACAAAGCTTTAAAGCTTTTAGAGACCTTAAAACAAGTTTAGACTTTAAAATTCAGAAAAATAATAAAAATCAAGAAAAAACAATGAAAAACCAAAAATAATGAAGTGATCTTGGTGAAACTGCATGGAGCAAGGTTAATTGTGGATTGCCTTTGGTTTAGAAGCTTTGTGGAAAGCCTTAGGATGTGTTCTGTGACCATGGTTCTCATTTTCAACAGGATTCACTTGTAAGCTCATTTTTACCTATTTTTGCATTTAACTATTTTAGTCTTTTATATGCTTTAATTTTCAAGTTTTTATGTTTCTTTGTTGTTTATTAGTCATAATATGTCTTAATATTAGGTTGTTATGTTTTGGATTGGATTGTGGTTTGATTTGGCATCTTGACTGTCAATATGCTAGTTTTTGAGAATTCTAGGTTTGAACATTTGTGACTACTTGTTTATGCTTAAAATGGTCTGATTTGACACATTGTGACCCCTGGATTTGATGAAATTGGTTTACATAGTCTTATGTTTTGAAAACCTCAAAACAGTCCATTTAAGGGTTGTTTGGATTTAATAATGAAACTGTGAAAATGGTTGTGAATGGTGTTGTTCTTGTTTGACTTACACTATATGGAACTTATTTGACTCAGTGAAATACTAACCAAAGGGTTTAGCATGTTAGAAAGTCAATTTGACACTTGACTATCTCATTATGAGAACTTTGAGGTTGTTAGATCTAATAATCCTGCATATCTGTTTAATTATTGTTTATCTTTGTTTATTTGATGTTTATGCTGTTTAATATTCCATATTTTAGAGTTTTAATGTTTTGTTGCTTGTCTTCATTAGTTAATTTTTGTTAATTTTTAGTTTCAATGTTTAAGTGCTTTTTCTTCTGTTTATTTTAGCTTGTTTGTGCCCTGTGCACAGTTTTATGTGTTTCAGCAGAATCATTTCTGCTGATCCCTTGTAGCTTATGTGTTATGTTTATGTTTTATTTTTCAGTTTGTAGCTTAAATTAGATAGCTTTTTCACCTCTAATTTTGTTCCAGCTAAACTCCTTCCACTGAAGCAAACAGTGGAGGTCGAGTGATTCTCCTAAGCTCATGAAAAGTTCCTCATTGACCTTTAGCTTGTGATCTTTGGCTTCATGTGAGGCTAACCAATCATACTCAGTGTTTCAGTGTTTGTTGAGCTCTCATGAGCTCATTTGAGAAGTTAATTTAGAGCTTGTTGTTTGCCCACTCATAACAGATCACTGAGAACTCAGTGAACTTACACCATTACCAACAGCTCTACAGCATACAACTTCAGCAGAATTCACTCAATTTCTGCGGAAGGCTTGTTTATACTTGTTCATATTACTTGTGCACCATTTCAGTCCATTTTCTTGTTTATATTTATCCATTGGACTTGGATATATCTTATTTTACCCTTTGATTCCTGTTTATAGCTTTTTCAAGCTTATTTCAAGCCTATGGCTTGACTGTCTTAACTGAACAAGCCATAAGCCTTGCTATTTGCTTAATTCTAGGTTTGTTTAGTTTTGTTTTCATTAACCTTGTTTATAATCAGTACATAATAAGTTTCAGTTTTCTTTATTCATTTATTATTTATAATAAATCAATAATAGTTTTTAGTAATTAACCAATAGCAAATAATTCTTAGTAAATCTGCTGAAGAGTGAATTCAACTTCAGCAGAATCAATTCTGCTGATTCCATATAACTTCAGCAGAATCATAACAACGTTTGTATAGTTTACGTTTTTAGGTTTCTGATTGCACGTTTTTAACGACATAGATGTGACAGAGCTATCACTATTCACATTACTAGTGTTAGTCAATCAGATTCCTGTTTTTGTATATTCTATATCATTTCAGCACACACAGTCGTTGTATTACAGTTTACACACCTCGTTGGGACTTAACGACCCGGGGATATAATTCTATACTCCCATGGATTTTAATTGTCTTTGGTCCTAGATTAGTTTGACTTTTATGGTTGACCATTCACAAGTGGTTGGCTAATATAAAGATGACTAGTTTAGGACCGATCAAATTTTGGCGCCGCTGCCGGGGAGGTGTGCTGCGTATAACGTACTTGTATATATATTTCATATATCATATTTCACTTCCAAAAACAATATAAAACACAAAAATATTTTTCCTTTTTCTTTGTATATATATATAAAAAATCGAAAACCAAAAATATTCTCCTTACCTTACTATTCATAATTCTGTGAGTGGTGACCCCACTCCAATTTCTCATCTAGTCATTTCCCCATGAACCATTTAATTCGGGGCCGAGTCAAGCTAGCGACTCGGTTATAAAAAACAATAGCTTCCTCATGAACAATTTAATTCGGGGCCGAGTCAAGCTAGCGACTCGGTAATCAAAAACAGTAGTTAAACATGGGTTTTCACCCGTGTGTACCACCTTAGTGTGGGGGAGATGCCCCACATGTTGTATATAGATCTAAAAAATGAATGAAAATTGTAAATATTAAAAAGAGAATAATTGTTGTGTTTCTACACTTAGCTAGTAATGTTATCTTTTTACGTTATAAGTTTCGGCATAACAGCCGGTACTTTGAATATTGAGGGCAATATTCATTTCTAAGTGTGGGGGGGAATTCTCACGAATTTCATGTATTATCTACCCAATTCCCCCATTTTTGGCCAAAATTTTTTTTGGAGTAAGTGTTCTACACTTACTCATCTTGGTTATCAGTCCGCCATGTTTGATAAACTAAAGGATTGGCTAATCCAGGAGCAAACGGCTCTTGGTAAAGATATATCAAATCCGTTTACGGCTTGCAATTTGCCCAAAATTGTATGGTGTTCAGCTCACCATATCTTTAACTAGTGAAGAGTTGGCTAGCCCGCAAGTTTATGGCTTGTGGTAAAGGCAGTGGAAAACCATAATTGGTAATCAGCTCACCAAAGATATTTTATCTAAGAGTTGGCTAGTCCAGAAGCAAACGGCTTCTGGTAAAGACTAATCAAATCCGTTGACAGCTTATGATTTGCTCAAAATCATTTGGTTATCATTGTACCAAGGTTCTTACTTGAACTGAAACAATTGGCTACTCCAGAAGTGATAGCTTTTGGTAAAGAGTTCTTTAAAATCCATTAAAACTTCATAAATATTGCTAGGGACTAGCAATAGTTTAGTGTGGGGGATTTGATATGTGTCTAAAAACACATATATTTTATATTGTTTAACCCCACTAAAACAACCAAAAACACATAAATAACCCTATAAATGTTATAAATATCATGAAAATGTGTTTTTATGTGAATCAGGTACAAAAAGAGTTGAAACAGTTTGATTCTGCTGATAATGATGGTTTCTGCTGAAGCCTATTGTGATTCTGCTGAATCATTGGTTTCTACCGAAGTTTTAATGCGCTGATGGTTTCTGCTGAAGGCATACGTTTCAGCAGATACTTCCACTAAAATATCTGGTCCCTAAATAATATCTGGTCAAAACCACTCCTCCACCTTGCCTGGTTTTTGCCACTTGCTACCACCTTTTTCTTTACCACATTTCCACCTCACTACCCCAGTTGTTTAACAACTCTCACCACCATCCTTCCACCTATACTAGCCCACAATCAATAAATGCATTCTCACCACTAACACTTTATCACACCTCACAATACCCTGTTTTTGCTATCAACTCTACCACTTGACCTCTAAACCCACCAAACATGTCTCCTCCACCTCTACATGTGAACAAGAAGCATTAATTGCAGCAGAACTGCCTCAATCAACTAGTACCACTTTTGGCGCCAAAAGTAAATTCAAAGGCTAGGATCATCTCTGCTCAATCAATGGTCAAAAATTAAAGTGGGATTTTACGAGGAAGATGGTGGGAACTCAAATGACTATAAATATCAGAGGAGATGCAAGAGAAGAAGTTACTTTGGCTAATCTAGCCTTAGTCATGTAGTGTAAATACCTTTGGATTAGCCATTGGTCACGTAGTGTAATTTTAAAATGCTTTCTTTAAAATTACTTGTCATTTACTGTTTTAATGTTGTAGTGTAATGAAACTTTATTTCCAGTGTAATTTTAAGTATCAATTCAGTTTCAAGTTCTTGCTTAAATTCCTTTAATTTTCATGTCACTTTAAATTCTTGTTAAGTAGTTGTTTAAAGGACTCAATAAGCTCACATAAGCTCCTGACAAAGCTTTAAAGCTTTTAGAGACCTTAAAACAAGTTTAGACTTAAAATTCAGAAAAATAATAAAAATCAAGAAAAAACAATGAAAAACCAAAAATAATGAAGTGATCTTGGTGAAACTGCATGGAGCAAGGTTAATTGTGGATTGCCTTTGGTTTAGAAGCTTTGTGGAAAGCCTTAGGATGTGTTCTGTGACCATGGTTCTCATTTTCAACAGGATTCACTTGTAAGCTCATTTTTACCTATTTTTGCATTTAACTATTTTAGTCTTTTATATGCTTTAATTTTCAAGTTTTTATGTTTCTTTGTTGTTTATTAGTCATAATATGTCTTAATATTAGGTTGTTATGTTTTGGATTGGATTGTGGTTTGATTTGGCATCTTGACTGTCAATATGCTAGTTTTTGAGAATTCTAGGTTTGAACATTTGTGACTACTTGTTTATGCTTAAAATGGTCTGATTTGACACATTGTGACCCCTGGATTTGATGAAATTGGTTTACATAGTCTTATGTTTTGAAAACCTCAAAACAGTCCATTTAAGGGTTGTTTGGATTTAATAATGAAACTGTGAAAATGGTTGTGAATGGTGTTGTTCTTGTTTGACTTACACTATATGGAACTTATTTGACTCAGTGAAATACTAACCAAAGGGTTTAGCATGTTAGAAAGTCAATTTGACACTTGACTATCTCATTATGAGAACTTTGAGGTTGTTAGATCTAATAATCCTGCATATCTGTTTAATTATTGTTTATCTTTGTTTATTTGATGTTTATGCTGTTTAATATTCCATATTTTAGAGTTTTAATGTTTTGTTGCTTGTCTTCATTAGTTAATTTTTGTTAATTTTTAGTTTCAATGTTTAAGTGCTTTTTCTTCTGTTTATTTTAGCTTGTTTGTGCCCTGTGCACAGTTTTATGTGTTTCAGCAGAATCATTTCTGCTGATCCCTTGTAGCTTATGTGTTATGTTTATGTTTTATTTTTCAGTTTGTAGCTTAAATTAGATAGCTTTTTCACCTCTAATTTTGTTCCAGCTAAACTCCTTCCACTGAAGCAAACAGTGGAGGTCGAGTGATTCTCCTAAGCTCATGAAAAGTTCCTCATTGACCTTTAGCTTGTGATCTTTGGCTTCATGTGAGGCTAACCAATCATACTCAGTGTTTCAGTGTTTGTTGAGCTCTCATGAGCTCATTTGAGAAGTTAATTTAGAGCTTGTTGTTTGCCCACTCATAACAGATCACTGAGAACTCAGTGAACTTACACCATTACCAACAGCTCTACAGCATACAACTTCAGCAGAATTCACTCAATTTCTGCGGAAGGCTTGTTTATACTTGTTCATATTACTTGTGCACCATTTCAGTCCATTTTCTTGTTTATATTTATCCATTGGACTTGGATATATCTTATTTTACCCTTTGATTCCTGTTTATAGCTTTTTCAAGCTTATTTCAAGCCTATGGCTTGACTGTCTTAACTGAACAAGCCATAAGCCTTGCTATTTGCTTAATTCTAGGTTTGTTTAGTTTTGTTTTCATTAACCTTGTTTATAATCAGTACATAATAAGTTTCAGTTTTCTTTATTCATTTATTATTTATAATAAATCAATAATAGTTTTTAGTAATTAACCAATAGCAAATAATTCTTAGTAAATCTGCTGAAGAGTGAATTCAACTTCAGCAGAATCAATTCTGCTGATTCCATATAACTTCAGCAGAATCATAACAACGTTTGTATAGTTTACGTTTTTAGGTTTCTGATTGCACGTTTTTAACGACATAGATGTGACAGAGCTATCACTATTCACATTCCTAGTGTTAGTCAATCAGATTCCTGTTTTTGTATATTCTATATCATTTCAGCACACACAGTCGTTGTATTACAGTTTACACACCTCGTTGGGACTTAACGACCCGGGGATATAATTCTATACTCCCATGGATTTTAATTGTCTTTGGTCCTAGATTAGTTTGACTTTTATGGTTGACCATTCACAAGTGGTTGGCTAATATAAAGATGACTAGTTTAGGACCGATCACCCAGCGACCCAAGTCAACACCCACAATGACCCGGTCAACAAAAGTCAACCATACGAAAAGTTAAAGAAGCAGTTACACAACGGTTACAGAAACAGTTACTTAGCAGTTACAAATAACTGCTCATATGCAAGAACCGACACAATGGTTCTATATACCGTTTCATTATGTATAAATACTTAGAAACTCTGTAACAAACATATGATGACAGATTTTGTACAATATGACTGAAATAATAAGAAAAGTCTTTTGATTCAAATCGTTTATTGTTATTTTGGTATATCGTTGATTAAAGATCCGTAAAACTGGGCCAACATTTAGTGTAGCTATTATCTTGTCATATATTGTCTCATCATGTATGTCCATATTGCCAGCCCTCACCTCAAAACCTATAGTTTACACAAATGGTGAACGTTGAACCCCATCACAAACAGACACAAAATTGTTATACTAGTAGCGCAGTGGCGGAGCCAGGAATTGTGACCACGGGGGGCATTGACGAATAAAAAGGGTTTCAGTGTAACATGAACAATCGGGTCGGGTTTGAATAAAAAGGCAACAAAAATGCTCTATTTTGATACATTTAACACTTATTATAGACTACATATACTTGATGAAAATCTAAGCACCGAATATCGTACAAATTGTATTAAAGTGCTTACCATGTTATAAGTAACTTAAACTAAGAAATGTGCTTATTTCATCGAAATATTAACGGAATACTAAAGAAAGATGGGACACCAAAAAATTACAATTAGAAACCTTTGATGTTAATAAAAAGCAAATACATCAACTCATTAACTGGGACGTTTACATTAGAAAAATGTAGTCTTTACATATTTTGTGTAAATTAGTTGAGAAAAAGACGTAAAACGTAGTTACTCAAGACAAAAACAGAAAAAAAAATGCCATACAAAATTCCACATATATTCAAATTACATTTCCAAACATAAAAAATTTTAAGTTGCGAAAAATCAGCCTAGACGGCTGCTTAATAGGCGAGGATTAACCGTTCAAATTTTCACTAATTGGCTTTATTAATCGGTTTGGTAAAAAAGAATTGGTCAACATACCGATTAGTCAAATAAAAATCGGCCAAACGGACATATAATTTCATAATTTAATGTATAAAAAATACAATCCGACTAATCCACTCTTAACCAATTAATCGTTAGACGGTACCCGACCACCCGGCTAACGCCTAACGATTTTTACAACATAGATAAAAATCCTAAATTTATATTGTTAACAATCTAACATGCATCCACACTTTTGAGTTTATAAATATACATCTTAAAATCTCGAATTAAGACTCACAAATAACGAGTGCTATATAATAAAAAAGATAAAGAGGTGTTAATAAAATATTTACTACAAAAAGTTATAGTACTTTGTAAATAAATCAATAAAGCAAGTGATGGCTTTTTATTATCACGTGATAACTATGGCCCTACAGCCCAAGTGCCCAACTACCCAAGCTTCATTACAATCCATCTTCTTTCTTCCCACTAAAACGACTTTCACTCCATTTTTTCCGACAAACATAACAACCGGAATAACAATCTCCACGTTAAAGAGCTTTGATTGTTAGCAACCCAGGATTATATTGAGGGCACTCTCACTACTTGCTTGAGGGCACTAGTCCAATTTGGTACGAATTTTAATATTTTTCTTATGTATTTCGGGTATCCGCAGGAGTTTGGTTGGAGGCAACGCCCCCCACTACTAAACATATAGCTCGGCCCCTGCTAGTAGGCGCGTACAAGTCACCAGGTTCACAAATCACGATTCTTTTTTAAGATAATACTTTAGTCAAACTAAAAAAAGACATGTGACACAAACTTACACTAGGGGCAAAAACCATGGGGTTACATGAAATTTGTCACAGTGCTTTTAAATTTAAAAAAAAAAAAAAATGCCAGCGGCGCGTAGCTCAATTGGTAATCGGTAGAGGCATCTTTGCACCCAACAAGCATAAGGTAAAGGGTTCAATTTTTGGCACCTGTAACCAAAATCCATTGAGTGAGTCATGTATGCCCCTACATTGTGGGCCGTATAGGGTTACCAGTTATTAACCTTTTTACACCTAACTTTTAAATAAAATTTGAAAATGGTATGCGGTATGAAACTCTGAAATATATAAAGAAAAAAAAATAGCTTTTACTTTTTACACTAGTTTTGCATTAAGTATGTCTACGTGAACCAGAACCCCAATAGTTCCGCCCTTGTATGCTAGTATACCACCACAAACCTTTCCACACACAAAATTGTGAGTGTATTTAACAAGCTAGTTAGGAAGCACATATCAAAATTAAGTTTGAAAGAAAAGAAATATACCTTCCGTTGTTGCAGATTGAGAAAGGTCATCTCCTTTTCCAAAAACCGAAAGTTTTGTAAGGTATCTCGCATCCCCAGAAAATGCAACAGATGAAGGTACTAATGAGATGTTCTTACTCGCCATATTGGAGATAGAAAGAATAAAGCTACCAGCTATAAGAGTATGATCATCACTGCATACGCTTATAAAGACCCCGGGGGGTTTGTTGGTTTGGTAAAGGGCAATTTTGACAGTCGGCCCGATATTACATGAGAGTCTTCCTAATGTTGTTGGTCTATGCCTCATAATGGCTTTACTCGTTATTTCGAACTTTATAAGTGTTATAACAATAATGGTCCCTCAACTATTTTATTGGTACTTTAATTTATGATTTGATATGTGCAAGTGTGCAACTGTAATGTTCTTAAACATACCTTTGTCTTGTGACCGGAAAATTCGTTGGGATGTCGTATCACGTATCCAAAATGTTTTGTAAACGGGAAACGTTTGGGAAATATTTTCGGGAAAAGTGTAAATGTTTCTTCAATTGGGGTACGTCGATCTTTATTTAAGAAACGATTGGGTAAACGTTTCTGGACCAATAATTAAAAGGCTTTAATTTTAATTGACAAATCTAATTTCCAAGTCGGTAGAAGACAAATCGTCTATAAACTGATTCATAACTCACGGCTCATCCACTTCAAACCGTCCATAACTCATGATCATGATTCTTCATCTTTGATTCTCAAAAGTTGGAAACTGCAATTTTTCGTAATCGCTCAGTACATCACAATCGGCGAACAATTACGTTCAATTTCTCAAGTCGACAATCTTCATCGGCCATTTTCTCACGTCGGCACTTTTCAATTCTTCATCGTGAAATTTTTGCAATCCAACAAGTGAGTAAAATACTAAAATTGATGTTTTTTACTTAAATGTTTTTTGAGAAGACATTTTAACAATTAAGAGTTTTTAATTGATGATTATGAATAATATTTATTTGGATTTTTTAATGATGTGTATTTTTTTAAGACAATTTTCCATATACTAAAATATAATGAATTATATAGACGTTTTTTCGCCGTACCAATTTCATGAATTTTAGAATGTTGTTGTTTCTTGATACCCGTACCCGTCCCCGCTTCCGTCTTCGTGCAACTTAGCCATTAAATAAATGATAAATACTATCAACAACTTGACGCAACGGCCTCCAAAAGGGATACCATGAACTGCATTTGTGCTCCTTCACATTTTAAAGAGATACAATCCGAATAAAAGTGTATTTGCCAATAATTTTTATTCAAATATATGTAGTCAGTTAGGTTTGGGCTATTATGAAAAGTTTCTTATAATGATAAGGCATGTAGAGGTGACATGTGTCACCTTTGCCACATCACCATGCCCCACCCCACCAAAAAAAAAATCCGCCAAAAAAAAATTTTTTTTTGGGCAATTTTTTTTCCCGCCAAAAAATTCCCGGCAAATTTTTTTACTGCATCACAGTTATAAAGATACTGCATCACAATCATAATTTTTGTGCATTAAGGTTATAAATTACTGCATCCCAGATATAAAGTTACTGCATCACAATCATGATTTTAGTGCATTAAAGTTATAACCTTGATTTTAGTGCATCATAGTTGATGCACTTAACTATTAACTATGATATAGTAACTTATAATAAAGATGCACCAAAACTTATTAGTGCATTAAGGTTATAAGTTACTGGATCACAATTATAATTTTTGTGCATTAGGGTTATAAATGACTGCATCACAGTTATAAAATTACTGCATCACAATCATAATTTTAGTGCATTTAAGGTTATAACCTTGATTTTAGTGCATCATGGTTGATGCACTGAACTATTAACTATGATGCAGTAACTTATAATAAAGATGCACCAAAACTTATTAGTTTATTAAGGTTATAAGTTATTGCATCACGGTTATAAATTTACTGCATCATAATCATGATTTTAGTGCATTAAGGTTATAAATTACTGCATCACAATTATGATTGTGATGCACTAAATTTATAACTGTGATGCAGTAATAAGTTGATGTGTCGACGACATTGCACCAAAATGTTTGAGGAATTGATTGCTCATTAATCATGGTGCGACTCATTTCTTGTAGGGTACTATTTTTTCTTTCAACTACCTCATTTGAGTGTGGAGTGTGAGGAGCCGAGAAATTGTGAGTAATACCATTAGCATCACAAAAAGCTCCAAATTGCACTTCATTATCAAATTCCTACCATGATCCGTTCTAATTGACACAATAGGACTTCCTAGTTGTCTTTGGATTTTCTTACTTAATATTTCAAAGAAATCGAACATTTCAGTTTTATTCTTTAGAAAATTTAGTCCATGTGTACCTAGAGTAATCATCCACTATAACCAAAGTATAGAAGTTACCTCCGTAACTTTGAATAGCGGATGGACCAAATAAATTCATATGTAGTAATTCTAGACACTTAGTTATTGAAACCATATTTTTAGCTTTATGACTAGCATGGACTTGCTTTCCTATGTTGCAAGCATCACAAAAGTGATGTTCGTATTTTAATTTGGGTAGATCTCTTACTTGTTTTTTGGATGATAGCGATTGAAGAAGTCACATATTGGCGTGACCCAATCTTCAATGTCATAAGGTCGAAGTATCATCCATAAAAGTAAGACAAAGTTTGTCTTTTGGTTCATTTCCGATTTTAATGACATAGACCCCATGTTTCTAATGCCTCTTCCTATAGTAATACCGTTTTTCAATATTTTACTACCGGTTTCACTAAAACATACGTTGCACTTTTTATCACATATTTGTCTATACTTAGTAGATTGAAGTTTAGGTTTTCTACGTAACATACATCGTTAATGGTTAAGGATTTGTGAGAGATTGTACCTTTACCGATGATTTTGCTCTTGCTATTTCCAAACACCACATTCCTCTATTGAAGGATTCGTATGTGAAAAATAAATCTTTGTTACCGGTCATATGTCTCGTACACCCGCTATCCTTGATCCATTCATCTGGATCTAAGTCGACCTTTAGGCACACCTAAGAAAACAATTAACTCAAAAGTTTGGTCCCCATTTGTTCATGGGTCCATTAGTGTTATGCATTTCATTCATGTTATGCATATATGAGCAAGGTGAGAAAGCATTCCAAGGTGTAAAGTTTTGAAATGAAAAACCGTTTTGTGCATTAGGATTCCATCCCATTTGATGGTGGTTACTTCTCGGATAAACATTATTTGGTCTTCTTATAATTGTATTTGGTTTAAAAAATGATGGACCTTTGTTTTTCATAAAACTTTGATTTTGTTTTGGTGGAGGTGGTTGTTTGATATTTCTAACGGTGACATAGGTTGGTTTCTTTTTGTTAACAATAACAAAGTCGATTCTATATGATGTATGTGGAAAACTAGAAGGGGGGGGGGGTTGAATAGTTTTACCGATTAAAACTTCGTTTTAAACTATTTAGATCGACTTATGTCAATATATTTAAATGTGTTTGTTGGATGTTGATAGATAAGCATATAAATAAGTAAAGCAAAGATAAAGAGTAAGAAGCACAAAACCACAACGCGAGTATTTATAGTGGTTCGGCTACAAGGACACCTTCCTTGCCCTACTCCATTCCCCGAGTCACCTACTCGAGAGTTCGTAATCACTACACAACACAAACTCCTTGTGGCGGAGAAGCCTTCACAACATCGCCTACTCTTTAACCGGTACAAGGCTAGACATCGGGTTCTTCCATGAGGTAGAACCAAACCTATCACAACGTCGCCTACACTTTATCCGGTATAAGGCTAAATACCGAGTTCCATTACTAACGAGGAACTACTACCCAACACAACACAACACCTATCCCAAAGAAGATCCACTCCTTATTACAACATCAACAAGGATATCAATATCCTTTGACCCAAACTAATCTATCTTGTGTTGATCCCAGTTGAGCAAATGATCCTTATAGAAACTGACTTAACAAAGACTTATTAAATATTAGGCGGAATTTAATATTTAACCTTAAGAAGAAGAACAACAATAAACACTAAACACCTCAATATTATTATCAATACGAATACTCTAACCATTATTAGGGTTTTACAACCTTGAAGTGTATCGACCTTAGATATAGCAAAACATACGTATATCTACTCTAACCTAGGACCTCCTTTTATAGGCTAAGGAGTCCTTTACAATATACAAAGCTTATTCTGCAAGATAAATATCTTTTCTATACTTATCTAATACAAAACATTAAACCGACTAATCAACTAGCAGTGGTTACAAATATACTATCCGTGGTTACACACTACTACTAGCCGTGGTTTAACTCTGCAGTGGTTTCCTTCTTCTACCCGTGGTTTCATTTACTCTAGCAGTGGTTCCATACTTAGAATAATTCTTGATCGGTGGAACCAAAAACCCAACAATCCTCCCCTAAACTTGATACATTCAAACAGAATTTTCAAGTTTCCTTTAAGCTCAAATCATCTGTCTTGGAGGATGTATCCAAACACTTAATAGTTTTAAGAATTTGCTCATACTTTAACAACAAACTGTAAGCTTGATCATCATAGGGCTTCAGCATCTTTAAACCACCAGGCTTGACCATCTGAGTAATAACTCCTGGATATTTATTCAACTGAGGATAATCACCTTCTACAAGCATATGAATAATTTCTCCAGAAACAGTTAACACATGAACTCCACAAGTCTAATATAAAAACCACCTTGTAACACTGCCATTGTAGAGTCCTTTCCATTCAAGTTCATCATGAGTTGGTTCATACAAGATCTTCATATTATGATACACCATTCCTTCATGAAGATCATCTGGACATACAGCACCAAACTTATCCTTGTAAGCTTCCAAATATTCATCAAATCATCTCTATCTAGATATTGAAGCATTTGAGAAAAAATTTCAAATTCAGAGACTTCATTATTGACTCTTTGAATTTTCCAACATCCTTCACTTCCATTAAGCTCAAATGTGTATGAAATAATTTGTTGATCAGCTGCACTAGTTACTGTATCATCCTCTCCTGAATCTTTCTCAGGATTCTCTTTCAGTTTCTTAGATCCAGATGTCTCCTGAACCTCAGATTTTCTCTTCTGTCTGTTTTTAATCCACTCTTCTTCTTTTTCTGAATTCATTGGATTGAAGTCATCATTTATCCTCATACATCTCAAATAAATTTCTTCAATTCTTTCATATGAACAATTCCTTAAATTTTCACTAATGTGTATACCCATGTTCTTAATAATCTTCATCATAACATTTCTCATTTCACTCTGGGTAAGAGTTTTTCTTCTTTTAGCTTGATTTTTCTCCTGCCTTATCTTTCTTGCCCATTCACCCAACACTTTAAACCTATCATCAATAGATAAATGTGCCCATTCTTGTGTAGTATACTCATCTTTTATCCCATCACAAACTTGAAGATAAGATTGTCTATCATTCCATTCTGCTAACCATTTCTGAGTAGCTTCTTCCTCTTCTTGCTTCTTTTTTTTTGCAGCTGCTTCTTCTTCAGCTTGCAATCTCCTTGTATACTCTTCATCATAAGCAATCTGTTCTTGTCTACTCTTAAACTTCAACACTGGCTCAGCAATACCTTTTCCTTTTCCAATGTCTGGTAAAACCTCCTTAGTCTTCAAAGGCTCACCAATAGTCAAACTCTTACTTAAGGGTTTAGGTGTTTTGATAGGTGCAAAAATTTTACTTAAGTTTACCAAGGTACCAACAACCTCTTTCTCTACTTCTTTAGTTATGGGTGGAGATGTATCAGTGGTTGTGACTATTGTGGATGTGGTAACTACAGCTATGGGTGTGTTTAAAGTAGCAGTGGTTACCTTAGATGAAGTTGCAGCAGTGGTTTCAATTACACTATCCGTGGTTGCAGCAACACTGGCAGTGGTTGTGTCCTGCACCACCTCCTTCTCCTTGTCTTCTGCTACACTCCTTACAGTTTCAAGTACTGCTTCATTCCCATCTTTATCATACACCACATAAGCACCTCCTTGATCTCCATTATCCACATCCTCATCCATATTCACAGCCTCCCCTTGATCCATGCTTTCCATCGTCCCCTGTTTGGATACAACCTCCAAATCCACATCTTTTGAGTAGTGCACCTTCTTTCTCAGCTTTCTAACTTTCCTTACAGCAACAACCCCTGGTCTCTTAACCTTTTCCAAAACAAATACTATGTACTTCAAATTTCTAATCTCTCTGCCCTGAAACACAGCAAATTCTTGAAGACTAGAGATTGTGCCCTCCATCTTGGTACATTTATCCGTCAATTCTTTTAAGTGTTCAAGAATATCCTCCCCACTTCGACCTGTGTTAACTGGTCCGAGAGGTGGTCCATTGGAAAAGTCATCATGTACCTGTGTAGGATCCGTCAATTCAATAGTATGTTCCAAACTATCCTCATCACTTCAGACCTATTCTGGTCACCTATGCACCCTATATTAGCCAGTTGGCTAGGGATTCCTCCACTTGTGTTGAGTTCAAGAGAACTCTCCACATTAGGAGTTGCCAGTGGTTGGGTCTTAGCAATGGTTTCACTGTCCTGTTCAGCACCAAGGCTTGAAACAGTAGTGAAAGCCCTTCCACTCATGTCACCTCCACTACTTGTAACAGCCTCATGAACTACACCACTAGCACCAGCCTGAGGTAGCATGGTGCCCTTCTTTCTCATCCTAGTACACAAAATGGGTGGGGGTTCAAAAGGTGAAGGTTCAATATCAGCAGTGGGTTCAATATGGGTAGCAGTGGATTCATTGGTGATAGCAGTGGGTTCAGTGATGGTTGCAGGGGGTTCAGATGTTGTTGCAGGAGTTTCAGCATCAGGGGTTTGTATATCAGGAACAAACTCTGTCTCTGGAGTATCTGGTAAAGAGATCATATAAGGAAATAAAGGGGTGACTCTACCAGAGAATTTTGGATTCTTATGTTTCATATGTGCAAACACTTTTGGTAGCATAAAGTGAACCTCATAAGTTCTGGTATGTTCAATAGGCTCTTCAATTTGACTATCTACAATCAACTGAACAAACCTAGGATACAAGTAAAACTTCCCCTTTTCCCTAACATTCTTCAAAAATCCTTCAAATGACATCCTAGACCAATTAAACACTCTCCCCTCAGCAAGACAAATAATTGCAGTTGCAATTTTAGATGGAAATTCATCAAAGCCTGCTGTCTTATGGCTCACACACATCAACAAAACATGAATTAGGAACTTCCAATGTGGTGAAAACATACCCTTATGAAATTTGATTTTACCTTCCTTCCTTTCATAACCTAACCTCTCTAATCCTTCAAAAATATCAGCCTCAGAAAGATTAACCACCCCATTAGCATCTCCAAACTTCAATACATCTCTTATAATCTCCTCTGTAACAAAAATCTCATTCTCATCTACAACAGTCCTAAAAACCTCCAATCCATCCCTTTCCTGAATCTCGGCATTATTCCAAAACTGATGAACATATGTCTTTAGAATGGTTGGTGCAACTGTTAAAGCATAATGAATGGGACTATGGTTAAGGAAGTCAATTATTTCATGAAAACCTTCAGATTGACGATTCTTGATTAGGTATGCTACTAGGTTATGGGTTTTCGAATACAGAGTCGGCATTGTGATTGGGGAAGAAAGATGATGTTGGTTATGAATTATGTAGTGAAAAATGGTAAGGGTTTGTGATTAGCGCCAATTTGGAAGGATTTGAAGATCAATTAAATGGTCTGGCAGTGATTTGGGGAAATAAATACGGTTTCTTCAAAGTTACAAATAGCGCCAATTTGCAACAATACAATGTCCGTGGATTGAAAACCACTAGTAGTGGTTTGAAATGCACTATCAGTGGATACAACAATCACTTGTCCAATCTTTGACCAATAATACATCAACCAAATCCAAGCCAAAAATAAGCAAATCAACCAAAAGTATGAAGGATTACAAAAGATTTCCTAATTTTTTTTTTTTTTTTTAAATACTAACTCAGTAACAGCTCCTCAAAGCTCCAAAGTATACAAAGATCCTTCACACCTGCACATCAAACACAAAAGAAACACTAGAATGATGGTTAAGGTTAGCAGTGGTTAGTATAAAACAAAGAGTGGGTTCAAAAACTCTATTAGCAGTGGTTAGCAAAACTACTAAATTCCAAGTAAAAATAGTCAACTCCTAGTCACTGAAGCGTCTACCAAAGTCAAAAGACTTTATTTACTCCTCAACCACTCACACCTTCCCCATATTAATTTCCTGATTTCCTCTTAATTCTATTAAAGAACCATTAACCCACAAACCACACATATTTCACATACCCCAAAAAAATTTCTCTCTCAAAAAGTCTTTCAAGATCTTTTCACCAAAAAATCACCATGAGTTACTCAAACCCAATCAATCTCTCAACATACAGCTTCTCATCCGACAGTGTTTGGGAGGAGTTTGTTAGGAATAACCCAGGTAGGGTTGAAGGAGAGGTTTCATCAAAGAAAATAACTCACTCAAGTTCTACTAAAGGTGGTTGGAAAAATTATTTTCCACCAATGAACACAGCTCTCTCAAACCCTTCAGCTGCTGGTCCTTCATCTCTCCAACCAATGCCTCAGGATGCTATTATCAAGGAAGACAGCTCAGACCTAAGTTCCTATGTGTCTCCTTATGAAGGTACAGATGATGAAACATCTTCAAGAGTCCTGGTTACGCCTCCCCTTGCTGCAATAATCCCACCAGAAGAACTCCAAGCACCACCTTCTCAAGCATTGTTGACAGCACCACCACCAGAGGGTCCTTCATCATCATCACCACCCATCAGAGGAAAGGTGATTGGGCTGGCATGCCCCAAAGTGTGGAAGGAGATCAGTGGTCGTAGGGCCCAGAAAGTGATGCATGATTGGGCCTTGGTTAAGAAGCCTTAGGAGGTAGGGGTTAAGTTGTGAAGCTGGTGTCCTAGTAGGTTGTGTTAGGAAGTGGTCTTGTGTAATAGTCCTTTGGCTGTATGATCCCATGGTTGTAATCCCTGCATCCGTGTATGCAGTTTATAAATGAAAATAATTCCATGGTTGTCTTTTGAAGTACAGTGCAGCATTCAAATAGTGATTTGATTCCATTTTTCTGCAAAATAGTTAATGGGAACACAAACAAACTGTTGTTCCCTATTCACTACCGTTTAAAATAAATAAGTACTTAAAACAAATTAATAGTGAACAATGACTGAAATTAATGTAAGTAAAACACACTGAATAATTTTCAACATCATATTCTTTATTAGAAATCAATAAAAAAGAATACGTTACCCAAGTACTTGCGGAACAGTACTTGGGATTGAAATGACAAGGTTTGGTGACTCCTCTCTAAGCTCAGGCTAAGTCTGAGCACAACTACAAGAACCCACTGAGCTATCTCAGGGATTAAGTTGTATTTGGAGGAGTGAATAGATGGCTTGTGTGTGTGTTTTTTATAATTCACAAGCTTAATCTATCACTCCATCTCTTATGCTATTTATACATGTATGAGTTTTAACTCTTTCCTAAGTGACAAACTGACATCATACAGAAGACAAAATACTGATGTATTTTGTCTCTGTTTACAAAGACTATCTTAGGTAAGAGACAAGACTACTTTCCTAAGGTCAGTGATGACACTGAGCCTGATCTTTTGCCATTCAGGGAAAGTTGACTTTGGTTGATAAGGACTTCGTCTTATCTGATTCAAACTTATCCCGCCTTGTCCCGCTCATTCTTCAGTCTTCATATCCATCAGTCTTCTACTTCAGTTTTTCTTCAGTGTAAGTAGTTGGAGAGGAGTCTTAGGGATTCAGTGAGTTATTGTCATCACTCACTGAATCCACCATCTTCTTCTTGACTCAGTCTTCACCCTTTAAGTTCCGCCTTGCTGAGTAGAGAGACTATCTTGTTGCCTCGTACTGAGTATCCTGAAGATGGCTCACTGAGAGACTATGCACTCAGTTACCTGTTAGTGTTTAACGGTCTAAACACTTGGGCTATTTTCTATTCAAATCCTAGATTAAAGGGGTTTGGGTATTTACTGAACCCAACACAAACAAGCAGTGGTTTGAACAAAACTAACAGTTGTTAGAACAAAAGTAGCAATACTAAGATCAACTAATAATAGTACATAATTTTTACAAACTTTTACAAAACAAATTTGAGATTTAAAGATTAATCATTCCAATACTAACTACAAGGTACTGAAACCTCCCCACATCAAAAGCTTTAGTGAGAAGATCAGCAACATTGAAATCAGTATGGATTTTGACCATTTGAATCAACCTTTTCTCATTAGAATCTCTAATAAAATGATGCCTTATCTCAATATGTTTAGTTCTAGAATGTAAAACAGGATTTTTAATGATGCATATTGTACTGTTATTGTCAATGTAAATCTTAGTATGCATGAAATTGTACCCAAAGTCCAACAATTGATTCTGAATCCAAAGCACTTGTCCACAACAACTAGCAGCAGCCACATACTCAGCTTTAGTTGTAGAATTGGCCACAATTGTTTGCTTTTTACACTACCATGAAATTAGTCTGCTTCCCAAAAACTGACATCCTCCAGTTGTAGACTTCCTATCCAAACTAGCACCAGCATAATCACTATCTCTATAGGCCACCAAATCAAAATCTGAATCCTTAGAATACCATAGGCCCAATTTAGGATGACCTTTAAGGTATCTAAAAATTCTCTTAACAGCATTCATGTGTGTTGTGTTGGGTGTGACTTGAAACCTTGCACACACACATACTGAGAACATTATATCTGGCCTAGATGCAGTGAGATACGTCAAAGACCCAATCATGGACCTACACAACTTCAAATCAACTTTGTGACTTCCATCATCAGGTAGCAGTGGTTTATGAGTCTCCATTGGTGTACTAACACTCTTTACATCCTGAAACCTAAACTTCTTCAAAATATCTGCTACATATTTATCTTGATTAATGAAAATACCATCAGTCCTTTGTTGAACTTGTAGCCCCCAAAAAAAGTGAGTTCACCCATAGAACTCATCTGAAACTTATCATGCATAAGTTTCTCAAAATCTTTGCATAGCTCCTTATTGGTTGAGCCAAAGATGATATCATCAACATAAACCTAAACAAGCAATATCTCATCCTTGTGCTTCCTTATGAACAAGGTCTTGTCTATCAGTCCCCTTTTGAAACCATTATCCATCAAATAAGTAGAAAGACATTCATACCATGCCCTTGGAGCTTGATGCAAACCATACATAGCCTTTTTCACCCTGTACACCTTATCAGGATGATCAGGATCTTCAAAACCTGGAGGTTGACACACATAGATCGACCTCCTCATCAATAGTACCATACAGAAAGGCACTCTTAACATCCATTTGATACACCACAAAAATTTTAAATGAAGCATATGCCAAAAACAATCTAATAGCTTCAATTCTGGCAACTGGGGCAAACACTTCATCATAATCCAAACCTTCATTTTGTGTGTATCCTTGAGCAACCAACCTTGATTTGTTCCTTACCAATATACCTCTTTCATCCCTCTTATTTCTGAACACCCACTTAGTTCCAATAGCCCTTTTTCCATTTGGAAGGTCACTATAGTAGCTCATCCTGCATTGATTCAACCCATCCTTCTTCTGTCAAAGCTTCTTCAACTCTCTTGGGCTCCTTTTGAGACAAAAAGCAAGCAAACAGACAATTTTGCAGATCTTTATGACTATTTCTTTTGTGAAGTGACCTTGCAAAGAAACCTTGTTCAGGAAAGGTTTTTGTGTTCGGAACCTTGCTTCTTGTTTGGATTGGTGTGTTCAAATTTCCAAGTATTTGTTCCTTGGGATGATTCTTATGTACCCTGGTGGTAGTGATTGGACTTTCATGGATGACAATTTTCAAATTAGTAAAGTCAGCATTGTTGAAGAAGTCATCCATGTTTTCATCATCAGTGGGAGTATCCATTTCTTCCAAAGCAGGCATATCAGGATCAGTTGGATACCCATCATCATCAATAATTGGCTTGGCAGTGGGTCCAAAGAAGCTATTCCTATCTAAGTTTGCAGCAGGGGGTACAAATGAACTATCAGTGGTAGAAGATGGCTTAGCCGTGCTTCCAGAATTCTTCCTCTTCTTTTCAATTTCTTCTACCGACACTGAGTCATCATTCAATGACACTTCCTTATCTTGATGATGATCGTTTTTGCTTCCAGAATCCAATACATCATCACTTGTGGGACTCTGCTTTTCAATGATGGGTGAGATAGGACCAGCTTTCCACTTTTCAAGCAAATAAAATTCCTTTGGAGAATCAGCTTCCTTAGAGTTTGTTTCTCTTTCGGAACCCTCTTGAGAACCTGCATTAGTGTTAGTGGATGTACCTGTAATGATAGGTTGATAATTCATAGATTTGGTTAGCATATCAATATTAAACAGCTATTCAGGTCCTTTTGTCTTAACACAAGGAGTCTATTCACTAAACTTAACATGTAGGTTTTCTTCCACAATCCTAGTCCTCCTATTGTATACTCTAAAGGCTTTACTATTGGAAGAATAGACAAGAAAGTATCCATCATATGCTTTTTCTTGAAATTTGCTTAGGTGATCTATGGTATTCAAGATAGTAATAGGACACCCAAAAGGTTTTAGGAAAGCTATCATAGGTTTCCTATCATGCAACAGCTCATAGGGGGTCTTTTTATGAGGCTTGACTACCTTGCTTCTATTCTGCACATAACATGCAGTGCCTACAGCTTCAGTCCAAAAGGTAGTTGGTAACTTAGATTCTGACAACATTGTTCTAGCAGCCTCAATTAGTGTTCTATTTTTCCTTTCAGCTACACCATTCTGTTGTGGTGTTCTACCAACACTAAACTGTCTTTCTATACCCTTAGCCACACAGAACTGATTCATCACATCATTCTTAATCTCAATTCCATTATCACATCTGATTACTTTGACCTTATGGTTTACTTGATTTTCTATCCTTGTAATGAAACTCTTGAGGATCTCACTAGTTTCACTCTTAGCACCTAAAAAGTATACCTAAGAAAATCTACTATAATCATCAGTGATAACTTGGCAATACTGCTTATGATTCAAACTCTTAACAAAGGTAGGGCCAAATAAGTCCATATGAAGCATAAACAGTGGTTTTGTAATGGTGTTCATAGTTTTGGTCTTACAAGAAGCTCTATGCTGTTTTCCTTTTTGACATGCCACACAAAGTTCCTTACACTCAAAAACCTTAGAAGGTAACCCTCTCACTAAGTTGCCTTTAACCAGTTTATTGATTGTTTTGAAATTTAGGTGACCTAGCCTTCTATGCCATAACTTTGACTCATCAACTGATGCCTTAGCCAACAAACAAGTTAAGGACCTATTAGGAATTACATCATTCATGTTAAAGCAATAAATATTCTCTTTCCTAGGTACCCTTAACTGCACAAATTTCTCATCAGGCATCTTAAAATTAGGTGACAACACCAAACACTCAGTTTCCCCAAAAAGTACCCAGTTTTTCTTATCACACATTTGAGAAACACTTAATAAATTGTACTTAAGTCCCTGTACCAAATAAACCTTCTCAAAGTCCAGCTTTCCAGTTCTAATGGTTCCTCTGCCAATTATCTTTCCTCCTTTTGGATCATTGCCAAATGCCACATGTCCTCCATCAAAAGCTTCAAAATCTTCAAGGTTGCTCCCATCCCATGTCATGTGCCCAGAGCAACCACTATCAAAAATTCATTTGTCTTTTAGCTCATCTTGTAGATTGCCCTGCACATGAATTAAACAAATTAGTTCCTTTTGTGGACCCAAGCCAATACTTAATTGGGTCTGCCATGTGCATCAAAATAGTCGAATTTCTTTAGATCCATTGATGCACAACTGGCATTGTGTAAAACCTTCATCTTAGGCTTCCATTGCCAGCTAGCTGAGGCCTTTACAGCATAAAAATGGTTTCCAACAACTGTGTCAGTTATCACCTTTGGAATTTTTAAAACTTCTTTTGTTTCATTGATGATGTTCTGCTTAGCAGTGGATTGATTTTGCTTATCAGTGGTTACAGTTTTCTTAGCAATGGTTGGAACCCATTTGGGTGTAGCAGTGATTATTGATTTTGTTTTACCATTTTTCATTAGCACTGCTCTGGGAATCATGTTTTTATTAGGATGAGGGTTTGTTTTCTTTGAAAAGTTTTGGTGATTTACCCTCCTCCAGTGGTTCCAAACTTGTGGTTGATATTTATAACAATTTCTCTGCAGATGCTCAAAACTACCACATTTGAAACAAGACATTTTTACACATTGAAACCCATCTCCTAATCTATTTGAAATTAGGCCATTAAAGTTTTTCTGATTACCTCTGGGTATGTATCTTTTCATCTGTTCCCTAGGTATCTCTTTGTAGTCAACTATTTTTCTAGAAATTGGTGCTCCAAATCTAGGCATAAGGTTGACTTGTTTAGAATCAACAGACTTAACATTTTCTATCTTCTCAGACTTTGTTGATTCAGATCTATCTTCCTCAGAATCTGATTCCCAATCTTCAATTGTGGGAGTATCAGATGACATATCAGAACCTATCTTAGGTGATTCAGACTTACTTATCTCTCCTATAGGTTTGTTGAAACTTAATTCACTACTAAATGATAGTTCTTTAGATGGTGGTGCAAGTTTCATAAGAGAGGGTAATGGCATATTGTTGTAACCTAGGCCAGTACCATCTTTGAAAAATTTCTGTCCAATTGGCTTATTTACTAGATCATAAGCATATTGTGTTGCTGCAACCTTAACAATATGTTTCTCCTTTTCTAGTAGGGCCTCTTGTTTTACACTCTCTGCTTCTTCTAGTTTTTGTTTAAGCACTTTAATTTCTCTCTCCTTAAGATCAACTTCACCACTTAGTATGTTAATCTTATCTACATACTCAAACTCACATTTGACACAGAATTTAAGTTTCTCTTCAACACTCTCAAGTCCAGCTTTGTATCCTAAGTTATCTAGTGAAAGTCTTTCTACCTCTTTTCTCAGACTCTCATTAATAGCTTTTAGTGATTCTAAGTTATCTTGACATGATTTAAATGAACAAGTGAAATTGTTAGAATCATTGGATACCTCAGAATATGAACCAGATGATGATGCATAGGCCATAAGAGCAAAGTTATGCTCTTTTGAAGCTTCACTAGCCAGAAAAGCAGCATTGGGACCTTCTTCAATTTGATCACTCCAATCATAATCACCAAGTCCATCTTGAGCAACCAAAGCAGAAGAAGAAACTGGTTCTTCAGTGATCTTCTTGTAACCTTCACCAATCCTCTTGGGAGCTCTACATTCTATAGAAAAGTGTCCATTCTTCTTGCAGTTGAAACACTCCATCTTGCTCTTGTCAAACCCAGCTCTCCTCTGACCATCATACTTAACCTGCCTGCCTGTTCTCCTCAAAAACTTTCTTGCTTGCAGAGTCAACATTGCCATCTGCCATTGAAGATTGATTTCTTTAAGGTCATCAGTATCAATTTGATCCAAATCTTGATTTAACACAGTGACACTAGTTGTTAAATCAGCCAAAAAAGCACAAATGGCCTCATCACTAACATTATGACTAACAGTGGTATTGTTAGAAATGACAGTGGTTATCCCATAAGCAGCAGTGGATACATCCTGAGAACTTTTGTGGTTTGTGGAAACAAAAGCAATGTTTTGAGTAGTTGAAGATGCACCGGCAATGTTATTTTCAGACTCATAAACCTTCAAGTTGTTGTAGAGACTGTCCAGAGTCATCTTCTCAAAGTCATCCTTATTCCTCCACACAACTGTATGCACAGCCCATTCAGGTGATAAACTTTTGATGAACTTCAAATTGATGTCTTCTTGAGCAACTTTGTAGTCCACCAACTTCAGATGACTGATTAGCTTTTGTAGTCTGTTGTAGGTGCCATCAAGACTTTCTCCACTTAGTGCAGTGAAGTTTTCAAGCTGATGCTTGAGCATGTTCTTCCTAGATTTTCTGGTAGCTTCATTACCAGCAAACCTTGTTTCAATGGCCTCCATTAACTCCTTTGCAGTCTCATATTGTTCAAAATCCAAAGCATACTCATTAGGTATTCCCATACTGAGAATACTATGAGCTTGGATCTCTAATTTTCTCTGAGCCTTATCAGATTCACTCTTAATAGCAACTGGTTTTCCATCAGGACCCAAAGTTGGTAGCTTATCACCCTGTTCAAAAACATCCCAGATGTTGTAATCAATCATGCGAATGTATTGCCTCATTCGCATCTTCCAAACTTGATACTCACCCTGCTTCAGCATGGTACCTTTGATGCAGTAACCATATGGGTTTCGTCAGACATCTTAACTTTACTTGAATAACAGTTAACTAGACTTCTTCTTGATCACAGTTTCTAGATCACAAGCTCTGATACCACTTGTTGATCCCAGTTGAGCAAACGATCCTTATAGAAACTGACTTAACAAAGACTTATTAAATATTACGCGGAATTTAATATTTAACCTTAAGAAGAAGAACAACAATAAACACTAAACACCTCAATTTTATTATCAATACGAATACTCTAACCAGTATTAGGGTTTTACAACCTTGAAGTGTATCGATCTTAGATATAGCAAAACATACGTATATCTACTCTAACCTAGGACCTCCTTTTATAGGCTAAGGAGTCCTTTACAATATACAAAACTTATTCTACAAGATAAATATATTTTCTATACTTATCTAATACAAAACATTAAATCGACTAATCATCTAGCAGTGGTTACAAATATACTATCCGTGGTTACACACTTCTACTAGCCGTGGTTTAACTCTGCAGTGGTTTCCTTCTTCTACCCGTGGTTTCATTTACTCTAGCAGTGGTTCCATACTTAGAATAATTCTTGATCAGTGGAACCTAAAACCCAACATCTTGTACATTGATGCACCATATCAAATGTACACCCTAGGCACCTTTCACTAATGCCTTTGATACGACACCTAGGCACCCTTCACTAATGCCTTCAACACGTACATTCGGCACCCTTCACTAATGCCTTTGACACGGATCTTCGGCACCTTTCACTAATGGCTTCGACTTGACCCTTTAGACATCTTTCACTTATGTCTTCAACACAACAGTTCTAATGAGAGAGGAAAGAACTATCAACAAGATAACATCAGTAGTCTTAATGATGACGAAGCTTGGCAACCCATGGACTTGCGCTTGCTCAACTTTAAGAGGTGGTGATCTCGCATTTAAGAGGAACCTAGAGAATCACACAAACACAAAACTACATATAAAGATCCTTTAGATCTGAGGTTAGAGAGTTTACAACATTAAGAGGGAATGTGTGTGAAAGGGGTGAGTTACAATGAAGAAATGGCTCACTATTTATAGATAAAAATCACTACTGTTCCACGGATCCCTTGCTTGAGGGGTCCGTCCAGTGTATTACTGGGGATCCGTAGGACGCTCCTCCTAAATGGGTTGTGGGTCATGGATCATGGTTCATGGGTTATGGACTTTGTATCATGGGTATCCACATAGATACAATGTATCTAGAAGATGCAATACATCTAGTCAATGGGTCATGGGTTTGCTCAATGGGTTATGGACAATACCCATTATGAATTCATGCATGATATCATGTAATAGGTCATGGGTTATGGATTATGCTCCATTGGTATCGGTCATGGACTTTGGGTTTTACCCAACTACATTCAATGCGTCTAGTTAATGAGTCTAGTACTTAGATTCTTACCCATTACATTACCCATTACAATACATACTAAGTATGTATATATATACGCATTATGTAAACACTAGTTGTTATACATATGCATTACTATAACATGAAAACACTATTACTTGTTTAGTGTTTTATATGAAAACGTAAGTGTGTTATTAAACTATTGGCTTAAACCATTTACGTATTTTATTTGTTTCGTTAAAATGATTTTACGTTTGTTATCGACAACACATTAGAAGATCGTAAAATATAAATAAACGTTTTTACGGCTTATTTGTATTAACAATGTAGTTGTATTTTTGCTATTGTTTGCTGGTACAGACCCACGGATCCCTGGATTTACACTAGACGGTTCCTTTTTCAAGGGATCCGTGGGATCCGTGACTACAGTAGCTTGTTTTTCAATTGCTTTAACGAATTGTTTTTCTTTAATCTCGCTAGTTGATGTAGTGAGTTCTTGAACACCTAAACCCTTTTGATTATTTCCCGTTTTAACACTATCAAGTATTTTATCAAGAGTATTAATAATTATTCTAGCGATCTTGGAATCAAGATGATCAACTAATGTTTGAACTTGAACACAAAGCTCACATTCACTATCTACTTCCTTTCCCTTTTCTAAACGTTTTAATTGATCTTTTAGTTCAATGACTTCCTTTTCTAAACGTTCATTTTTGTTTTTCAAAATCTTATTTTTGTTAATTACTTTTAGACTAATTTTGCAAAGTTTATCATATTCACGATGTAATGATTCATCATCTAATGATGAGCTACTATAATAAAGAGATTCGAGACATACGTCATTTGAGTCCTTTGTCATGAGACAAATCTCTTCGTTCTCCTCTTCACTCATTCCCCACGAACCACTTACGAACGCCTTTTGTTCGTCACGTTTGGGACACTCACTAATGAAGTGATTAGGGTCCCCACATTTAAGACATGTGCGTTCGTCCTTTGCTTTCTTGTCGTCTTTGCCTTTCTGGAACCCCTTCTTGTTGTCATATGGTTGCTTGACATATCTTCATTTTCTTCAAAAGAACTTCTTGAAATCCCGTACCGCCATGGTATACTCTTCGTCATCACTTTTCGAAGATGAGGTTTCTTCATCGCTTGAGACCTACTTGGCTTTTAAGGCAAGAGATTTGTGCTTCTTTTTCTTTTCTTTTGAGGCTTCAGAGTCTTTAGCGAGGAAAAGCTCATAGACCTTTAGGTTGCCTATGAGTTCGTCGAGAGTGAGGATTGACAAGTCTTTGGATTTTTCGATGGCCGTCACCTTTGGTCTCCACTTTGATGGAAGCGCCCTTAGAGATCTCCTGACATGATTACAACTAGAAAAAGACTCATTAAGTGCTTGTAATGAAGTAATAATGGTATTAAAGTTAGCAAATGAATTATCTATACTATCCTCATCCGATATTGAAAAGTGTTCATATTGTTGAACAAACAAATCTATTTTGTTGTTTTTAACTTGTTGATTTTCTTGGTGAGTTACAACTAAAGAATTCCAAATTTCTTTAGAGGTTTTAAGCATAGAAGTTCTTTAAAATTCCTTTTTGGGTAAGGCATTATATAAACCATTTTTACCTCACTATTTTTGGAAAGATTTTTCTTTTGATGGTCGAAGAGGTGATCATGAGGGATGTTTGTTTCGTTTCCGGTTTTATCATCTTTTGTAGTGGCTTGAAAATCAACTTCAACGTTGATGTACTAAAGATCAATATCTTTTGATTTCACATAAGTTTCAAATCTATGTTTCCAATAAATAAAACCATCCGTTTCAAGTAGTGGAGGTCGGCATAGATTACTCTTCTCTATAATTTTCAAAACTCATTGTGATCGAAAAGTTTTTAAAATAAAATTTACTTTAAAACTTTTGTAAACCTTGCTCTTGATGCCAATTGTGGAAAACTAGAAGGGGGGTTGAATACTTTTCCGATTTTAATTTAAGTTTCAAAATTTTAGATTCGATCTTATGTGAATTCGTATGGATGGATAGAAAGTATAAAGCAATAAGTAAAGTAAATAATGAAAGAAAGTAAAGTAGAGGATAGAGAGTAGTGACACAAGTGATTTATAGTGTGGTTCGGCTACAAGGACACCTTCCTTGCCCTACTCCACTCCCCGAGTTCCCAACTCGAGAGTTCAAGCACTATGTCAACAAGCTCCTTCTACACAGCGGAGAAGACTCACAACGTCACTTACACTTTTTCCGGTACAAAGCTAAATACCGAGTCCTTAGCACGACAGACCAAACCAACACAATAATTACACAACAACTATGTGAAATATAAAATACAAGATCTTGCTACAGAAATCTTGTGGAGGAACAAATCAATTAAGGACCCCTTGCTTGGATGAATTATAGTATCGTGATCTCTCCTTTGGGAAGGACCTATATGAGAATCACAACAAGAGAAAGAAGAACTACTAGATTGATCAAGAGATCAGAGGTTAGAAGAGTGAGATAATATATGAGAGAGTTTGTAAGAAGAGGGGTGAGTAACAATGAAGAAATGAATCACTATTTATAGGCAAAAAAGGTTACTGTAGCCCGGTTCCGGCGGATCCCTCACTTGGGAGATCCGTCCTGTGCAATCCGAGGGATTCGGCAAACTGGGTTGTACCAGTCCGGATTTTGGGTTGCAAACCGGGTCATGGGTTATGGGTATGAGCCATGGGTACCCAACAAGATACAATGTATCTAGACAATGGGTTATGGGTTATGGGTATTGGGTCATGGGTCATGGGTCATGGATAATACCCAACATGATTTCATGCATGATGTCATGCAATGGGTCATATTTTATGGATTAGCTCCATAGGTGTGGGTCATGGGTCTTGGATATTACCCATCCTATTACATAAACTATTACAACAAATGAAATCTTACAACATTTTATGTGAATGACCAAATGTATATACTTTACAAAAATAACATGTATTCTTATAATTTTACTTATGATAACTTTGTATTTGTTATCAACAAAACACAAAGAGATCGCTAAATATGAATAGAAGTTTTTATGGTTTATTTGTATTAACACAATCTACTAATTCTATATAATCAAACGAACAACAATTCACAACTGATAGATATAGATCAAACAAACAACAACTACTGGTACACATAAAACAAATAAACATAATCAAAAATTTAATGTCCACTATCATATCCATATGGATAACAATTCATGCCATATTAATCAAACCACACATCAATAAATTAGATCATTCAAACCTAACAAATGTAGCAATTACTATCATATCTTATTCAAATTTGCTCAAATACGTCCATCAAATTAACAAGAACAGAACCACCGAATCAGAACAAGCAAATCAGATATAAGAACTATAAATAATACTTTCAACAGTTATAGTATATACATAAACACAAATAAAATAAAGTTCATGTACATAAGTAAGATACAAGTGACTCGAGTGCAATAAAACTGATAAGGATTTAAAACATACATTTTTAGGGGGTCATTTTAGCTCTAAATCGTTACATTTTTATCAGTTACTGCTTAAAATTGTTCTTTTATACATTTTAGGTTATTTAGAAGAAAAATGCTGGAATGAAGCATATTTGGACGAAGAGGGACGAAAATATGAAGAAAACAACTAATTCAAGAAAATATGGAAAAACCAGACCACCGGACGGCGTCCCAAACTCAAGGGCGACGCCGTCGCCTATATGATGGACTCAAATTCGCTCAAGCGACGGCTTATTTCAATTTGAAACCTTAACAAGTGACGGTGTCACTTGCATTTCAACATGCCCGTCACGCTTACTTTCTACACCATACAGCCAGTTCTTTCTCAAGACGACGTCAACTATCAACCCAGACGGTGTCACAAGCTCCAACTTAACGTCGTCCTAATGATGACTTGGCAAAGACGAAACCCTAATGGCGGCGATCAGACGGCGTCACCAGCAAAAGGCGACGCCGCCGCAGTTGTAAAAACTATATATAGACATCGAATTTTCTGTATTTTGTGTGTTATTTTGGAGAGCAACTTTTAGGTCGTTTTTAGTCTGACTTGGACAGTTCCTTAGGGTTCTAAACCCTCATTATTAATCAACGATAAGTTTGTTTATCCATTATATCACCATGTTTGATCTTTATATGATTGTTTGCTTGTGTGCTTGCATCTATAACATGAGTAACTAAATTAATTAGTGTTTGCTTAGATCCAATAAAGCCTAGTTATTAATTTTTTAGGTTGTTTCTTGTTTGATTGATTATCACGCTAGATTAAGAAAAACTGGCTTCTTCTTTCATTGTTGTGAGCTTGAACGTCCTAAATGGCGATCCACAACTTTAGTTTAATTAGTTAGTTAATTAGTTTTAATTTTATTTTGTTAATTAGTTTAATTGGTAAAAGACAAACACCCACTCTTCAACCTCGAGATTTTAATTGTTTTCTAAAAAATAAAATTAAAAAAAAAACACTAAAAAGAATCACCCTTACCCTTACCTTTTCGTCATACATCTCGACTAACATCTCTATTCCCCTAGAGAACGATCAACCCCCTGGGCTTACTCATACTACACTGCAACGATCAGGTACACTGCCTAGTGGTTGTAAAGCTTGCTCGCGAAAAAAGAAAGTCTTTCAACCCCGAACTACGCATCAAAAACCAAGCATGTTTATATAATTAAGCAAGTTCAACTAAATCTGTTAAACACTAATTAACTATTCTTTCTCAAATGAACATAATCATCACATTAAGTGAAAAAAAAAACTCATTTAGTTGTTATCAAATAAAGCATAAAGCATAATCTGGTAAAGAAGTATACTACCAATCCTTTATCTCATCAAATGGATATATACTAATCAAATGAAGGAAAACTAAATACATCTAACTCATAATAGAGATGCCACAACACTAATCGATAGTCAAATGAAGCATAATCAATTAAAGCAAAACAACGGTCCTATACCTCATTAATTGTAAAATATATCATCAACAAAACGATTACAAGATATGCCTAGCCGATAATGCATAAAACCACCAAGTCAAATGTATCAAAATAGAATAAACCACAATAATATATGTATATAAAACAATAACAATTGACAAGCAGTTGACAAATATGTTAAACAATACATAACCAAAATCACATTTACAAATCAAAATTCAAAACCTAATATGTACTAGATACATTTATCTAACAAATCATAAAAGCATAATATAACACAAGAAAACTAAAAACAATTTACGACTATTATATCATCATCTGACAAAAACTTATGTTAAGTTTCAGTCAAACAATAAGCCTCAAGATACATATATTATTCATGTCATGCTAAACAAAACTAACATAACCAAATTTAATGGTACAAGTACATGAAACAAAATCAAATAAAACCTGTTAGCAATAAATACATCAATCTCAATGAATTTATTCATGTAAATTAATCAAAAACTCTATAGGTATGTTAGAAAGTGAAACGAATTCAACAACATCAATAAATTAAAGCTGAAACAATAGTTTTGTATCTTATCTTTTGTATATACCTATCAGCAGAATTATTACAAAATACGCCTAGCTGATAACGCATATACATCAACATCAGTCAAGTCAAATGTAGCATAATCAATAAAACAACAACGATACTTGTACGGTGTGTCATAAGAAATAACAATCAGTTCATAAAGCTGCTGAACAATACACGATAACATAGATGGAACAAACACATTCATAGATTAAAACCTAACAAGTAACTCAAAACTATCAATCATGACTAGTACACTTTTTGCATCTACAGTATATCTAAAAACATATACAACAAACGCACGAATCTCAAACAAGTATAATTAAACTCGTCAATCAACACATCAGTGACATGAACAAATTTCAAACTAACGAATAAAATGATAACATCGTGATAAATTCAAAACACAATAATCAGCAGAAATAAACTAATAAAACAAAAATCCGAATAACATCAAGTTGCTTAGACATATCATGTCGAGCAAAACTACGATAATCGACTTATATACATCAAAACAAAATCAAATACATTTTCAACACCTAAAACGCAACACAAAAATAAAACTTGCGGAATATATAACACATGAATAAACTTTCGTTGTCCATAACATGAATAAACTTTTGCAACACAAAACTGAATTCATCAAGACCTAACAAAAATACGAAAATGAATTAATCATTATCATCAACATTCATTGTCCATAACCTAATCGCCTAAAACATAGCAAACTAGCTCAAATTCATGAATTAACATCAAATGAACTTAAAAAACATCACAAAACATTCACATTAAAATAAATGACGTCATAAAAGAGCAATAGACGAATCGAAACAAATCTAGAAGCAGCTGATTCAGTAGGCGGCTCATTAATACACGCCTTGAGCTTCCAAAATCGAGCCGACGAAGAACGCCAGTAAATAAACATGTAAATTAGCATTAGCTTCGTAAAATTAGCGATAAATAAACAACAACTCATAATTACGAACGCCAAACAAGATCATACATCGACAAATTTGACGGCGATGTGAATGAAAAACGAGTTCGAGGCATGACTGATGATCGTAAACCGCATCGCGAAGGAAACGAAAGAGCGTTCATCATTTTTGGAGTGAAAATTTTATGTGTGTGTGTGTATGTGTATGAAGAGGATTATGTGTGTTAATTGAAGATGAAATGTGTTTATATGAGTGTTAAAGTTGGCGGGATACTCTGTTAGACACACAGTGTTTTCACACAAACTGTATGTTATTGTGTGCCATGTGGCAATGTGGAATTTAGTGTTTTAAAATGAAATTTTTGAAAACATAATGAAATGAAGGTGTTTGGGTAGTAATGTTTATAAACTTGGATGGCTGACGTGTTTCATAGAGAGCAAATAACCGGTGTTTGGGTAATGGCTATGATTAAAATTTTAGCTTAAGCTTTTCGGCTTTTTTGCAAAAACACTTGTTTTTGCACCGTTTTCTTAACAAATATCCAATTATCAGATTTACAGTGGTGTGCGCTATAATGTGGGTTTTGTGTGTATGTTTTTTTTTTTTTCTATTTTTTATTTATTAAAAGAAGTTTGTATATGTGGGTTCCAAAATGTGGTGTTAAAAAATGTTATGAGACCATTGGGTACGGTGCGTTAGTTTCGTGCGCCACTCTAACGTGTCACCCAGCTGGCGCCGCCAGTTGGGGCGCCACCATACCCAAGGTGGGTTGCGCGAGTTGGTTCGTGGAATAACTGGCGAGTGTGAATTTGTGTTTGTGTTGTGTTTGTTTTTTTCTGATTTATAAATGGGTTGTGTATGTGGACTATGTGTGTGAGTATGTTTGCAGAACTATATGAAGAAGGTGATGTTTATTGGATTGGATTTTATTTTTATTTTTGAAATGGGCTGGAAATAGGTGTGTTTGTGTTTGTCTATTTTTTATGTGTTTAACTTTTTTTTTAATAAAAATGTTATTTGTATTTTAATTTAATTAATGAAACTTTAGTTGATTTGAAAAAATAGAAAAGAAGAAAAAAAAATGATGGGTGAGACGCATTTGGCATGTTATGAAGGAGGAGGGTATTTTGGTGTGTGATTGAGTTGAGTGGGTTGCTAATGTGGCGTTGAGGTGACAAACTGACATGTAGGAGTCGCTGTTACGATACTCAATGCTCTGAGGGATGGTGATTTTGTTGGTGTGAGTGATGTTGGTGTTAAAAACGACGTGACATGATGAAGCCAAAGTGAAATATTTGACATGTTATGATACCTAGTGCTCTAACACCAAATTTCTAAAATAATGTGTGACTTTGATTGCTAAATATTTACATATGAGAAGAGTTATCCTATTTATATTTGATGCAAAGACTTAAGAATTGAAGGTTAAAAGTGAAACACCATAGACAATTCCGTAAGTTATATTTCGGTACATAGCTTTAGAATGTTCTATAGCTCATAGCTGTTTTACACAATTACAAGTAATTACAAAAGAGCTAATAAGATTAAAATTATTTTCTTATGTTAAATGTTTAATAAGTAATGTGTAATAACTCGAGAAAAGAGGAGTAAAACATGTGACAGTCTTTCCATTATTTATATATTTTATTTTATTTTTGAAATAATATCTACCGTTGAAGTGGCCACGACAACCTTCTGAAAAAGTGAGAGCTTTACCTGATTTGAGTATATGTGACGGTGAGTTCAAACTCCGTGGATTAGTCGGCCAAAAGGTTACCATAGTTAAAAAAAAATGATTAAACCAAACCATATGAGATCCTCAAATCCTATTTGAATGATTTAAAAACCATTAGACATCAAAACCGCGCCAAACTAAAATGACACGACTGATAATAGAGAGGCCTCCTAAAGAGCATTATATATACGTGCCTCTGGTTGGTGAGTGGCAATGATCCCATCCACGACTTTGCTGAACCCCAATTGCACGTCATTTAGTCTACATACTTAAGAATCACTAAACATAAGACTAGTAAGGTACTCAAATAAAACATTTAGCAGTTTATGATCGTTCTAAGCACACACATTTCATTCATTTTTTTTTTTTTTTATCGACTGGACCTGAAAAATTATTTTAACTTTTATTATTGGTTGTATTATTTAAAATTTAAAACAACTTTTTTTTTTAATTAAAAAAATAGAATCTCACTTCCATAATGTATTTATGAAAAAAGTTACACAAATTTAATGTATTTATGAATAAAGTTAGACATATTTTCATGATCACATGTTGTTTCCTAGAAAATGTGAAGGAAGAAACAAAATAATAATCACCTTAAAAAGTTCACAATTAAATAGAGCTCAAAGATAACACCAACTGACATTCTTTAGGACCCCTCATACCAGTTACGAATGAGAACGCGACTCCATAACCAAAACCCACCACCATGCTGCAATGATACATATGTGAGAGTGAAATCATAGTAACCGGAAACATGTTGTGTTCCCCATTAAACAGAGATATAGGCCATAACTTAGGTTGGTCCCAATCGTGATCGGAGATGACCCAGGTCATCAGGTGCCACATCAGCTTTTTTTCTCCGACGACCAAACATGACCAGGATGCCACAGTCGATGACCCAAAGGGTTTTTTTTTTTTTTTTTTTTTTTTTTTAAGAGTGGTAAAATTGTTTAAAAAAAAGTTTATTATTATTATTTTTTTATTATTATTTTTTTTTTTTAGTTTGAATGACAAACGGTAAGTTTTTTCTTTTTGAAATCCCAAATGTCAAAATTGCATGGGATAAGTGTGTCAAACCTCGGTCGAAATTTGAACCGATATGCGTTTTTTTTGGACCACAACCGATGTGGCGACCGAAGTCCACATCCGTGGCAACCGATGTTAACATCGGTCAAGTGAGCAAAAAACCGGTGCCCAACTGATTTTTTTTTTTTTTTTTTTTTTTTTTTTTTTTTTTTTTTTTTGTTAGAGTGGTAAAATTGATTAAAAAAAAGTTTTTTTTTTATTCATCTTTTTTATTTTTTAGTTTGAATGACAAACGGTAAGTTTCTTTTTTTTTTGAAACCCCAACTGTCAAAATTGCATGGGATAAGTATGTCAAAACCTCGGTCGAAATTTGAACCGATATGCGTTTTTTTTGGACCACAACAGATGTGGCGACCGAAGTCCACATACGTGGCAACCGATGTTAACATCGGTCGAGTGAGCAAAAACCCGGTGCCCAACCGATTTGAAAACTACGATTGGGACTAGCCTTTTCACAAAAGTAGTCGTAGATGTAGATCATGAACCAACACAAAGTTAAACAGATTTGGGTAAAAAAACATGTTACCTTATTTAACTTGTTAAATAAACGAGTCGTATTTAGATAGATTAATTATTAAGCGGGTCAACCCGTGAACCCATTTAAATATATAACCTATAAAAAATAAAACGAATATTATGGATTTTATGTGGGATAATTACTTATATGTTAATTTTATCCGTTTTTATTTATTTTTTATTTTTTTTAATTAATTAATTAAATCGATAAATCACAAAACTTCTTCACCATTTGACCTATTTATATTAGGTAAATATGAAAATATCCATTACTTAAAAAGGTTAAATAGGTCACAAACGGGCACTACAACAAAATAGTTAATTTTTCACATTTATTAAGGCACGTGTTCACGCTTTAAAGTGTGTGAATTTGGAAAGTTCACATTTAGTTTGTATGAACCAATTGGGTGTAGCATATAATTTCACACTTTTAAGTGTGAAGATTTATAAAAAAAATTCACACTTTCAAGGGTGAAAATTTTGTAACAATATGATTTTAAAACAACTTTTCACACTTTTAAGTGTGAATAATTTTTGCACACTTATAAGTGTGAAGATGTTAAACGAAAAGATCACGGTTTAAGAAGTGTGATAAAAAAAAGTGTGATTAAGTGACCAATTTATTGTAGTGGGGTTACAAGTGTTATACAGATCTGATGAGTTAGACTTGTGTTTTTTTGACACAATTAATATGGTTGAGTTTCTTGACACGATTAATGAGCTAGTCATGTATGGGTAAAGATTATACAAAGCCGCCGATCTGTAAACCCAAATAGTTCAATTCAAACACAACTCGATTGCCAGCTTTGCCCGTGGCTGCTCTATGAACGATGGAAGAAAAACGGTAAAAGGGTTTTAGAATTTAAGTTCTAGAATTTCAGATTTAGATAGTAATCATCAAAAAGCAAAGAAGCCAAAAACTATTTGAGATATGGACTAACCAAAATCATTATCAGATCTGAATACTGAAGTTTATTCGAAAGCCCAAAACTTTTTTAAAGCCCAGTAACCCACATAAAATGACACACACGAAAACTTTATAGCCACATTAACAAGCTCGATATAAAAAGGGAAATTACATCGTGGATATTTGAAGTTTGAACACCGACATTTGGTAAATGAACCCTTCGGCCCCATCTCCATGGCTTATTACAAAAGATAAATAGAAAAATAAATATGTCTGAGAGCAGGGACGGAGTCAGTGGGGGGCAGAGGCCAGAGGGTGCTCGGCCACCCCCAACACTGGCGGACCTAACCTATGACAAGGTGAGAAAAACGAAAGACAAGAAGCAACTAATAAGCAATTTAATATTTTTGTTTCAATGGAGGTTTAGAGTTACTGAAAAAGATGACCCAGAAAAGACAAAAAATTCTTATTTTAATTTTAATGACATATAGTGCTGTACTTATCAAAAAGTCTAATTTTAACCCCTCAAGTTTATATTTATCATTTTGAGTTATGCTTAAAATCTTGAACCTCTTTTTCAAATGAAACCATTACATTATGTGCTACTGACAAAAAAAAACTACTACGTTACTACCGAAAAATTTTGAGCCCCCTTAACAAAAATTCCTAGCTCCGTGTGTGTCTGAGAGTATTTTTACGAAACGGTGACGGAAATTTAAAAAGGGTAAAAATATATTAGTTTAATGCGAGAAAGTAAAATAGTCAAATTAAATTAGTGTGCATGTAATTTACATACCTTGTTGATTCTATATTTCATTATGGCTAATAAAAGCTGGAAACTGAAGCACTAGCAAACTGAATACATTATAATTAACTGATAACGAGTGCACATCAGCATTGCTATCGTTCCATAAGTTTTTTTATCTCCATAACAAAATAAAAAAATAAAACTAAAAGGTGTAGAGATATATATTAGTCTCTAACAAGTACACCTTTGCGCGGAAACCTCAAACTGTTATCCAAAATGTAGAAATAAATAAATAAACTGATAGCTACGGCTTAATTACTTTAACATCGATCTATGTATTCTTGATGTCTAAAAAGATTAATCACCAGATAGCTTACAGATTAAGTTCATACTGTTTTTACCGCCTGAAGCAACCAAAGCATCGTTCAAGTCTTTGTCGACACAAATGGTTATCAAATCATTTTCTTCATCGGTGTATTTCAGACGAATCATTTTAACCTTCAGTTTGAACCTTTTTGCCACTTTGTATTTCAGCTTCAACAGTCCCAATGAAATAGGAAATCTGAACCTTCTGATATCCTCTCCGTAAGTTACTGTCACTAACACCATTGTGTCGTCTGAGCCTCTGTCACGCTTTCTGCCTTGTTTCAAATAGCTGCTCGTTTCACCAGCGTCACTAAAGGTGACACTCATGTTGGTGGAAGAGCATTCGTCCGGGACATTCACAGAGAATGTTTGCATGATATAAGGTTGTTTGGTTACATCGGGATTTAGTGGTCCAATAACTTGTATCGGTAAATTATCATCTTGATCAACTCCATAAGCTATTTTGATGACCAACTGCTTCAGCGCGTATCTAATGTCTTCTATGCACAATGGGAGAAAGAACTCTAGAACATAGCCATCATTAGTTTCGACACTATGCAAATAGATTGCAAAGCAGCTAGTTAACCCACTCATGCGTGCATGGCTGACCAAAGGGTACTCTTCTTCACTAAGCTTGGTTACATCTTGGCAGAAACATGATCCACTGGATGAGAGTGCCTTGCCAACCAAGCCACGAGACATGTCCAGGTGTTGTGCTTTACATGCGTTCCGAAAAGGCCACAAGCCCATGTCTTGTACACGAAATGGTAGAGAAACTGTTGACATGCAGACTTTTCCAAGGCATCTGCTATCATAACGATTACAAGTCTTCGTTAAAACATGTTCATGGGAAGCAACACTAGCGGACGGGGATATAGCCCATGTCTGAGCAAGAGGCAATCGATAAGTGTCACACACGACATTCAAAATACCAAATATCTTATTCAACTCATTCTGCCTGCCTTCATGGTCGATCTGTATATATAAGACATTTCCCACATAAGAATTACGAAGTAAAACAAAAATTTTAGAGGGAAAAAAAAAAAAAAAAAAAAAAAAAAAACAACTTACATTTGCAGCAGGACCACCAGATACTTGTAGGTATGTCAGATCTTGTTTCTACAAGTTGACAGCATTTGGGAAATTAGTAGCTACCAGAAAAAGTATATACTAGAATAAAACACAAAAATGATTCATTTGCAAATTAAAAAAGAGTATAACCTTCAATGCCTTCTGAATTTTTTGAACCTCGTAATAAAAACTCGTATTCATTGAAGAAGTCAATAGTTCAAGAACACCAACACATAAACTGGTATTCGGATCGAACACTGGTAAAGCCAAATATTCTTGGAGATTGCAACGAATAGCACACTCTTGTTGTGGAAAATGTTTTGGCGAGTACTTAGTTACATCTGAGGACCATTCGGGAAATCCTTGCCTGAATACTCGCACTTGAGGACTATTGCCTTCCTCTTCATCATAATCCTTATCCACATCATAAAGCTTGCTCTCAGAGTCCCTCCTATAGAAAAGTAGTCTATCATCATTTAAACCAAGACCAAATGGTTGATCTTTAGTTGTAAGTTGGCGGCGGTGGTTCCCAACTACACGAAGTGACCAAAATTGAAGAAGAACATGTGGCTTTCGCAAAGGTAACAACTTTAGTGTAGCTATTATCTTGTCATATATTGTCTCATCGTGTATGTCCATATTGCCAGCCCTCACCTCAAAACCTATAGTTTACACAAATGGTGAACGTTGAACCCCATCACAAACAGGCACAAAATTGTTATACTAGCAGGGGCGGACCAATTTGTACAAGTCACCAGGTTCACAAATCACAATTCTTTTTTAAGATAATACTTTAGTCAAACTAAAAAAGACATGTGACACAAACTTACACTAGGGGCAAAAACCATGGGGTTACATGAAATTTGTCACAGTGCTTTTAAATTTTAAAAAAAAAATGCCACCGCGTAGCTCAATCGGTAATGGGTGGTGTCATCTTTGCACCCAACAAGCATAAAGTAAAGGGTTCAATTTTTGGCACCCCTATAACCACAACCCTCTGAGTGTGTCATGTATGCCCTCTATATTGTGGGCCGTTTTATTAACCTTTTTGCACCTAACTTTTAGGTAAAATTTGAAAATGGTATGCGGTATGAAACTCTGAAATATATAAAGAAAAAAAAATATAGTTTTTACTTTTTACACTAGTTTTGCATTTAGCATGTCTACGTGAACCAGGAAAACCCCAATAGTTCCGCCCTTGTATGCTAGTATACCACCACAAACCTTTCCACACACAGAAATGTGAGTGTATCTAACAAGCTAGCTAGGAAGCACGTATCAAAAGTAACTTTGAAAGAAAAGAAATATACCTTCCGTTGTTGATTGAGAAAGGTCATCTCCTTTTCCAAAAACCGAAAGTTTTGTAAGGTATCTCGCATCCCCAGAAAATGCAACAGATGAAGGTACTAATGAGATGTTCTTACTCGCCATATTGGAGATAGAAAGAATAAAGCTACCAGCTATAAGAGTATGATCATCACTGCATACGCTTATAAAGACCCCGGGGGGTTTGTTGGTTTGGTAAAGGGCAATTTTGACAGTGGGCCCGATATTACATGAGAGTCTTCCTAATGTTGGTCTATGCCTCATAATGGCTTTACTCGTTATTTCGAACTTTATAAGTGTTATAACAATAATGGTCCCTCAACTATTTTATTGGTACTTTAATTTATGATATGATATGTGGTAGGATACACTAAAAAGAAAAAATAAAATGAGAAGCATAAGAGCATTGGGTGTCGTGAAGAGTTTTACTTCTTCATTCGAGGGTGCCACATCACCCCCACAAATAACCACAACTAATCCCTCTTACTCACAAAAAACCTCAATTTACTCATTTGGAGCCCACCACTTACAACTTTATTTTTTTTTTTTTCAAATTTCCGAATAAACTAAATTTATTTCATTAATAATTAAAATACATTAACAACATAATAATAAGAAAAAAATACGATACATAAAAAAAATGATACGTGAAAAAAAATACACCACATACTAATAATAAGAAACCTAAACATTTTACTTTTTTTTTTTTTTTTTTTTTTTTTTGAACGGCAACTTTATAAAAACTAGCAAGGAGCTAGAAAACATTACAAGGAAATTAAAGAGGGTTTTTTTTTAACCAAAACTCCCAAGAATATTACATCTACTAGAACACCGTAGAAAAGACCAAGAAACGATATCATCAAACAAACCCGAACGACTATGAGGCGACAGGTCAAAAATCAACATATTCCGGAGACTCCAAATCCTCCACCAAGCTGCGCAAAAACTCCTTCTAAAACTTCCTTGAGACAGGAAGGAAGGCAAATGGCTAAAAACCAAGCGTCCCACTCTAAAAAAGACCGAATCTCCTGCCAATCTAAATCCCACCAACGACAAATTCTACGAAAGACAGCCCGAGCCACATCACATTGGAACAAGACATGCTGAATGTCTTCGAATTCAACGTTACACATAGGACACAAGGAAGAGTCCAACAAAACACCTCTTCGGAAGAGATTGGTCTTGGTTGGTAACCTATCACGACGAGCACCCCAAGTGAAAGCATTAACCTTGATAGGAATGGACTTAATCCATCTCGTTGCAACATTCGAAGAAGGAAGAATCAAGTCATCAATACAATTTCTGACGTCTTTCACCTTGAACTCACCGTCTCCCGACAAATCACAAGTCCACCTATCTTTAGAGGCCGAAAGAATAACCAACCTGATTAAAGAGGAGAGATCGTCCCACTGCTGTCTCTCTGCCTCGTCATGCACATCCCTACGGAAAGAACCAGATACCGAAGAAGCTCCCAGCTTATCCGCCACCACACTCACCCTATCCAATTCAAGAGCAAACAAAGTCATCTCTTTCAGCATAATTCTTCATTATTCTTTCTTGCTTCTTTCGGATGATCTCCTGCTTTTTCCGGGTCAGTAGTCAAATTGGCATCTATCATGAGAAACCTCATCTCCTTCATTTCTAACGTAGCAATTTCCTTCTCCCGCCTCGCCTCGTAACAAGACATTTGAACGTCGGCATTTTTAGCATACTTTTCGGATAATTGTTCCGAAAAAGTACTCGATTGACTCCCACCGGAGCTCGCAGCGCTTGACGTTGAAGTCGACTTTTGTTTCTTTGGGCTCGACTCTTTCTAGCGCCATCTCTTTTCGGACGAGGTCGTTTGACCAGGCCGAATATATCCTTGAGACATGTAATGTCAATCGGATCCTCGGCATCCCACTTCGGGTAATTTTTTAAAATCTCTCAAACGTGAACATACCCGAACTCCTTCCCACCAAAGCGTTGCTCAAAGTTCAGTTTCGCATCCTCGAGATGATCGTGGTCATTTTCACCACTTCTACGCTGCAAATGTTTGTAATTAGCGTTGAATTTTTGGCAATCACCGTTAATCCTCGACCATTTACAGGTGATCATATTTTTGGTACGAGGGTCATCGGTAGTCTGATCATTGAACATCTCCATAATGTCGTTCCAAAAGAAATCTTCAGAACGGTCATTTCCCATATCTCGATCTTGCGAAAATTCTATCCCAATTTGCGAAAGCAACCTTTCATCTACCTTGTTCCATTTCCTCCCGTCTGCCTGGCCTACGACTTCCACATTATCGTCATCTTCTGCGTCCAACAACTTGTTTTGATTTTTTTGCCTTCGTCTTTTTCCCTTTGCATTTGGCCGGTTCGCGTGCTTTTGGTACTTTGAATTGTGAACCGGATTGTTGTGATTCAATTTGGGGAAACGTTGGAGATTGATGAAACTGTGGAGATTGATGAAACGTCGGAGGTTGTGACAAGTTAAAAAACTGTGGTGCCGGAAATCGTCCGGAGAAACTTGCGAATCCTTGTTGAAACGCATATTGTTGGTTAAGAAAATTTTCCTGGGGAGACTGGTTGGAATTTTGCGAGGAGGTGGTAGACGGGTTTGAAGAACCACCATATTGTGGTGGGTTTGAATTGAGGAGGTTCGTGAAATACCTTCCGTCATTCGGGTCTTTTTTTTTTTTTTTTTGAACTAGAGATATAGAGAGTATATAAAAGTTGGTTGAACTGTTGTGAGAAAAATGGTGGTTAATGGTTTGGTATTTATATAGGTGTTAAGTTGTTTTATTTTATTTATTTTTTTAAGAAAAAAAAGGAAAACTATCCGTTAAAAAACAGATATATTTTTTGAAAAGTAATTTGTAACGTCTGGTTTGTCAGATGCTTGCCTTCGTTGTGCAGATGGCGGGACTATGATGACGAAGGACCACGGTGTGGCGGCGAGCGTCGACGAAGAGGCCAGCGTGGCACGACGTAGTTGGGGGAGGGCTACACCTAATGCTCTAAGAAGAATTCCTATCAACATATTTTAAATTAGAGTGAGATTTTTATGGGAAGATGCATTACTATTTATAGGTGCATCTAAAATTTATAGTTGTGGTTTTAATTTTTCTTCTTATTTGATCTTAACTTTATATATATATATATATATATATATATATATATATATAGGGAAGGGATCCAGTAAAAAGAAAAAATAAAATGAGAAGAATAAGAAGGATTTCTAGCCACACATTTCAAATAGGGAGGAGAATTTTAAGGGGAGATGCATCCATTTTTGTAGATGCATCTGAAATGAGTGGTTGTAGTTTCTTCTTATCATTCTTATTTTGAATCTTTCTTCTTATTTGATCCTAACTCTATATATATATATATATATATATATATATATATATATATATATATATATATATATATATATATATATATATATATAGCTTAGCTACAATTTTTGTAACTAATTAGCTACAATCCTTCATAAAAAATACACTAACAATGAATCAGAGACCCACAGAAAAGAATCAAGACCCACAAAAAGAATTAAGGACCCACATTATATAGCACAAAATTGTAGCCAATTGGCTACAATAAATTGTAGCTAATATATTCCCCATATATATATTAGGAAAGGATCCAGTGAGAAGAAAAACTAAAATAAGAATAATCAGAAGGATTTATAATCATACATTTCAAATAAGAGGGAGAAATTTAAAGGAAATGCATTTATTTTTGTAGATGCATCGAGAAAATGAGAGAAACTTGTGAGAACGTGAGAGATAGGCATTTCGGACATAGGGGACAACACAATGGCAAGCGACTTGGGACCAATTATACCGGTGGGAAACATAACTCGGCGGTATCGTTTATGTTCTTCAACTTTCCAGAGGCATGGGGAATGGGACAATTGTGGATGTTATTCAAGAAATACGGTGTGGTATTCGACATGTTCATGGTGCAAAGGCGACTACGTAATGGGAAGAGATATGGATTTGTGCGATACAAGCTGGTAAATGATGTGGACGTACTGCTAGGCCAATTACAAAGGATTAAGATAGGGGAAGAATACCTAAGAGTATACAGTGCTTATGACAGAGAACGCAATGGAATGATGGGTGGTATTGGAGCAAACAACGAAACAAACAGGAAGGATGGCCACATGGACCAGAACTATATGAATGGCAGAAGAGTTCACAATCGTAACACTGTATACAACCGTGACTCTCGAAGCTTTGTCGACGTGGTAAACATGGGGAATGCAAGAAGGGAGTGGACAAACAAAGATAAGGATACAGTGGGAACAAAAATGCAACAAGGTGCAAGAGGTATGGGCACTAATGACTTCCGAAAACAGAATGAAAACAGGGATATGAATGAAGGACGTATGGGGGTACAGGAAGATGGAAGAACAATCATCATCGAAGATAAAGACTTAAACAATGAACTGTTGAGTAGAAGTGTGATGGGAGAGGTGAAAGCGGCTTGTTTCTTGCACAAACTACCCATTCTATGTGCGGAACAAGGATTTAATAAGGTCGAAGTGAAACTGTTAGGAGGCCTCGAAGTGATGGTGGTTATGGAAAACATGGAAACGGCGACACATGTGATGGAAGATAAGGAACACGGGTTGAGAAGATGGCTACACAAATTAAGGAGAGGTAGTTCCATCAACCGTACGGCGGGGCGAATGACTTGGATTAATATTTTGGGCATACCTATTTCGTGCTGGAATGAAGAAACGTTCAAAAAGATCGCGGCACTACACGGCACTATATTAGGTACGAGCAACTGTAGATTGGAAGGTAGTTAGAGTATAATATATGGGAGAGTGCACATACATACTATTAACAAAGGTCTTATCAAGGAAGAGCTCAGTGTCAAAGTTCAAGGGAAAACACACAAGGTATCCGTAGTAGAGGAAATTAGAGACATATCCAGGTTCGATATTCTGGAAAGCTCGAGATCGAGGCAAGGTGGTAAGACGGAAGAAGAGGATGTTGATATGATTGGCGAAAACGAAGGGCGGCCTATTGACGAGAATAAGGATGATGAAGGTGATTCGAACAGTGACGAGAATAAGGATGATGAAGGTAATTCGAGCAGTGACGAGGGAGATACTAGTGATGAAGATAACGATAGCGTGATGGACGGCAGTCGGCCAGTAAAAAACTCCGGTGGACGGAACTGTGTGGGAGACGAAGGATCACGATATTCTGGGGAAACTAAGGTGAGAGAAACATTTGATGAGGAATTGCAAGTTTCCAAGAAAAAGGGAGATAGGGAAAATAAAGAGGCGCATGGGGAGCGTAATATAAATAATTATGGTGGCATGCATGCTAAATGTGGACCCACAGAAGACAACAATGTACCTCAATGTGACGGTGGAGATAACGGGTTGGAAAAAGATGTTGGTAAAGGAAAAGATAAGGAGCTCAATATGGACCGAAGTATGGACAATGTTAATGGGCCTACTGTAAGTGATTTTAATAACATAGGCCCATGTCCACAAATGGTTAACATAAACGAGAACGAGGAGGGCGGGCATGACAAAGAAAAAAGCAACAGCAAATTGGACGAAAAAAACAAATACGAAAACAACGTGAATAATGCAAAACTGGTGAGTGAGTCGAAGGTTTGCAAAAACGACGAGACAACGACTAGGAGAGAAAAAAGAGAGATGTCGCCAACTAGTTCGATGGAAAATACCGAAGCTAAGCTAAAGAAAAAGAGGAGGGCAGTTCAAATAAATAGGACTGTCGAGGATAATTTTGACAAAACATTCAACCAAGGTAAGGTTTATGCAGAAATTCAGAATTCTAAAGCGAAAGTGGGTAGGAGAAGCGTGAGAAAAGCAAAGGAGTTGGCAAGAAAAATCGGGGTAGAGGGTTTAGGAGACGTTACAAAAGGTATCTCGGATGCTTATAAAGAATTTTATGAGGCCGACGGGGACAACAGTAAGGTATTTAAATTCGGGGAAAATCACAGGAGTGACGAAGACAATGATAAATGTGAAATTAGCATTGAACAAGTTAAGGAAATTGGAGAGATGATAGGGGTATCGTGGATTCAAGCTGAAAATGATAAGGAACAGAAAGAACCTTGCGAAGTGGTGGGCGGTGACGGTGGACTCGATGGGTTGCAGGCCCATTAAGCTAATATGGTATGTTTCTTTTCTTCGATTGTTATAGTTTTAATATGAAGATTATATCATTAAATATTAGAGGTATGGGGGTAAGTGGGAAGAAAGGGTGGGTTAAATCTATTATCAGGAATGAAAAGCCAGACGTGATTGGGCTACAAGAAACAAAATTTGATGTAGTTGATGATGAGTGGGTTGAAGATATATGGGGTGGTAATGGGTACGGGTACGCACAATTACCGGCAAATGGGAACTCAGGAGGAATTTTACTTATATGGGACAAGAGGGTATTAACATGCAAAGAGGCGATCGGTGATGAAAGATTTATCGCGGTAAGGGGTTCGTGGAAGGGGAAAGAGGCGGACGTGTTTCTTATTTGTATTTATGGGCCACATGTGACCCGACAAAAGGCATCACTGTGGGATAGATTATCGGGGTTGATGAATAGATGGCAAGGAGCATGGTGTGTATTTGGAGATCTAAACGTGGTAAGATGTGGAGACGATAGAATTAATTCTCAAGTGAACTTGAAAGAGGCGAGTGAATTTAATGATTTCATAAATAACATGAGGTTGGTTGAAATTCCAATGAGAGGAAGGAAATTTACAAGGATAAGTGACGATGGCTTGAAATTTAGCAAGTTAGATAGATTTTTGTTGAATGATGGTTTTTACAATTTGTGGAGTAATTTATCGGTCGTGGCTTTGGATCGCAAATTATCGGATCACTGCCCGATTGTTTTAAAAGACGTGGAATTGGATTTCGGTCCAAAACCTTTTCGTGTATTTAATGTTTGGATGGAGGAAGTGGATTTTTATCAAGTCATTGAGGAGGCTTGGAAGAAAGACGTAAGAAGTATTCGACCGGATTGTAGATTTCGCGACAAATTGAAGAATGTTAAGGCGGCCCTTAGGATATGGAGTAAAGAAAGGTTTGGGGGTCATCTAGTGAAAATTGACGAATATAAAAACGAAGCTATGAAGTGGGAGCTTGAAGCGGAGAAGAGGCCGTTAAATGAAAATGAAAGAAGTGCATGGTTGGAAGCGAGAAAGCAATGGGAGATTAAAGACAGGGAATACGCGAGTATGCTTCGACAAAAAACTAGACTTAAGTGGGACGTAGAGGGTGACGAGAATACAAAGTTCTTTCACTCGTATGTGAAGAGGAGGAATAATAAATGTAGCATACGGGGGCTTGTGGTGAACGGAATATGGTGCGAAGACCCTAAGATAATCAAAGCAGAGATGGCTAGACATTACAAAAGATTGTTTTCCGAAGGAATGAGGATAAGGCCGAGATTTTGTTGTAGTAGGATTGATAAAATATCAATAGAGGATGCACGTTGTCTTGAAAGAGCGGTCGACGAAAAAGAAATCTGGGAAGCAGTACGCAGTTGTGGTGGGGATAAAGCTCCGGGTCCGGATGGTTTTAATTTCAAGTTCATTAGAAAAGCTTGGGATATTATCAAGACGGATCTGGTTAGGGCAATCACGTGGTTCTGGGAGTCTATGGAAATCTCAAGTGGTTGCAACGCCTCTTTTATCACCATAGTTCCTAAAGTGAAAGACCCTATTGGCTTGGGGGATTTTCGCCCAATTAGTCTTATAGGTTGCTATTATAAAATTATCACAAAAATTTTGGCAGAAAGGGTTAAATGCGTGGTGGGGTACGTGGTGGGAGATGTACAAAATGCTTTTATAAAAGGGAGATATATTCTTGACGGGGTTATCATAGCAAACGAGACAATGGCATACTTGAAGCAAAAAAAGGAAAAAAGTTTAATCTTCAAAGTAGATTTCGAGAAGGCATACGATAGTATAAATTGGAGTTTTTTGTTGAATATCATGAAAAGGATGGGATTCGGAAGTAAATGGTGTAAATGGGTGGAGGCTTGTCTCAAATCAGCCTCAATGTCCATTCTCGTCAACGGGTCACCGTCGGAGGAGTTCGGTTTAGAGAGAGGTGTAAGGCAAGGTGACCCGCTAGCACCTTTTCTTTTTATCTTGGCGGCGGAGGGATTAAATTCGATTGTGAATGAAGCGGTGGAAAAGGGCATCTTCAGAGGAGTTAAGGTCGGGGTGGATCACGTCACGATTTCTCATCTACAATATGCAGATGATACCATTTTCTTCGGGGAATGGAATAAAGAGAATGCTAGATCTCTTATGTGTATACTTAGGTGTTTTGAAGAGGTATCGGGATTACGGGTGAATTATGACAAAAGTAAATTATACGGGTTGGGAGTTAGCGATGAGGAAATGGGGGATATGGCTAGTTGGATGGGGTGTGTTATTGGTGAATTCCCTTTCACTTATTTGGGTTTACCAATTGGCGAAAACATGGGTCGGGTGAACGCGTGGACACCAGTGGTGGAAAAATTCAAGAAGCGGTTGGCCGATTGGAAAGCTAAAACAATGTCGTTCGGGGGTCGTCTAACATTGGTAAAATCGGTTCTCGGTAGCTTGCCATTGTATTATTTCTCGATGTTCCGTGTGCCTATGAGTGTTATAAAAAATCTTGAGCGTATTAGAAAAAACTTTTTTTGGGGTGGGATTGGGGAAAGGAAAAAACTCTCTTGGGTCAAATGGGATACTATTCTTGCTCCTTTTGGGGAAGGGGGGTTAAACGTGGGTTCTCTTCGGGCTAAAAACTTAGCGTTGTTGGGTAAATGGTGGTGGAGATTTAAGACAGAGGGCGGGGGGCTATGGGTTAGGATTATAAAAAGCATTCATGGGGCTTGCGGGGGTTTAGGTGGTGGTCATGGTGGGTTTGGGGGGGTATCGAGGGGGGTGTGGGCCGATATTATTAGGATTGGTGGGGAAATTGACGGGGTTGGGATAGATTTTTCTTCGTCATGTTTGGGGGTGCTTGGTGACGGGAGGGATATTAGGTTTTGGGAGGATAGATGGGTGGATAATAGGAAACTTCGTGATAGATTTCCTAGATTGTATCATTTAGATAGTAGAAAAGAGGGTAGCGTATTGGAAAAGGGTCATTGGGTGAATAATGGGTGGACTTGGGTGTGGGATTGGAATAGGAGTATTAGTGGTAGGGTATGTAGGGAATATGATGCTTTAATTGAGGTTTTGCGGAGCGTTGTTATTTCTAACACTTGTAGGGATAAATGGAGGTGGATGCTCGATGAAGACGGCGTTTTTAAAGTTAAAACGCTCACGGGTTTGATTGATGAGAAGATTCTCCAAGTAGAGAGTGGTGGTCACGACACGCTTTGGAACAAGCTAATTCCTAAGAAGATCAATATTTTTGTTTGGAGGACGCGTAAGGGTAGACTTCCGGTTCGTGTGGAGCTTGATAGAAGAGGCATTGACTTGGACTCGGTTCTTTGTGCATTTTGCAACGATAGTGTGGAATCATGTGCCCATTGTTTAGTCACTTGTGACTTTGCAATGAGCGTATGGACCAAACTATTTGATTGGTGGAAGGTGGGGGTTGTTAGCGCTTTTACTATTGATGATGTTTTATCTCATAGTGGGAACGTTAACATTCCTACTTCTCTATCTAATATTTGGCAAGCGGTTATATGGACTTGTGGGTATTTCATTTGGAAGGAAAGAAATGCTCGTGTGTTTGGCAATAAAAGTTCAAGTGCTAATAAGATTCTACAAGATATCCAACTCAAAAGCTTTGAATGGATAGTGAGAAGATCAAAGAAATACAAAGCGATAGATTGGCAACAGTGGCTTCGAGATCCTCGAAAGATTCATCAACATTAACATTTGGTATGCACGTTTGCAGCAGCAGTATTTCGAGTAATTGGTTTGTGAGAATCATTGATTTACAAAGTCATAATTATATAGTGAGGCACCAGGTATTGGATCCAGTGTGGGTTCATATTTTAAGTTATGCTACAGTGTCTGGATGGAAATTAAGTGAGTTTTCCATTGGCTACTTTCGTACAGTGGGTATGTTGTCCTGCTGTAACATGGTCTTTGGAGTAGTATAATGCTACTGTTTGGTTGGAAATTAAGTGATACTCATTCATGTTATCCATGTTGGCATTGTTGACTTGTGCTATATATGGATTATTTTTATCCTTATGTAGTTCTAGTTGGCTGTGTTGCATGGGTCACTTGGGTTATTTTTAGTGTGAGATAATTCTTTCATGATTGTTAGGTGCTAGTTGTGTTTATTTGTTATCTCCTTTCTTTAGGGTCTTTCTCTCTTTTAAGCATCTTGTTTAATTGAGATGAGGCGCCTTGTATTGTATTTCTACTTTTTTGGGTTCTTAATGTTATGTTGCCTTTCTAAAAAATATATATATATATATATATATATATATATATATATATATATATATATATAGGGGAGCTTTATTTTGAGAACCCTGTTAAGTGCGAGAACTCCTCTAGACCAATGGGATTTTTTTTAAATATTAAAGATTATTATTTAATCTAAAGGGTATTATAGTAAAAGACAATTTTTAGATTTTATTTATTTTTTTTTTTAAATCCCGTTTTTAAATACCTCATAATTTTCATTTTTTTTTTTTTTTTTTTTTTTTTTTTTTTTTTTTTAGCATGCATTTTTTTAGATATTCAAGGTGCATGTATGTTTCTTTTAAATAATGTAAATTTTCACATATTTTTGTTGTACAATAGTTTAAACTTCAAATGAGTTTTACTTAAATATTGTAATTGCACATATGTTTCTGCGATATATTCTATAAACTTCTTAAATAAAAACTAAAAACATTAATTGTAGTTGTAATCTTTAGATTTATTACAAACCAAGAAAATAATATAATACACAAATGTTTATATGAAATGAAATACAAATGAAATGTATCATTTTGAATATACATATGCGCGCCTTCTAAAAACATATGTGGACAAAACATATGTGTTTGAAGTTTCTCATCAGATTCTTTCGAACATGTATGCACGTCTTTCAAAAACATACATGCACACCTTCCATGAACATATATGTACTTCCAGCTTCTCATCAAATTTGTTAAAACATATGTGCTCACCTTCAAAGATCATATTGTCACGCCTAGAAAAAAATAATAGTCAAGATTAAATACTTTTAAAATAAAACTCAATATAATATAACACGTATGCACAAGCTTAAACTAGCAAACACAAATAAACATGAGACCAATTTTTTTATGTATGCAAAACATATATAATCCAAACACAAAATATATATGTTTTATGCGTAAAGAATTAATCCAAACACAAAACATATATGTTTTATAATCCAAACACAAAACATACATGTTTTATACTATACGTAAACATATATGTATCTTTCCAAAACCCTTTTAAGAACATAAACATATATGTTTTATACGTAAACATATAATACAAACACAAAACGTATATGTTTTATAATCCAAACACAAAACATGTATGCAAAGTAAAAAACACGTATGCATTATATAGCCTTTTTCATCATACCTTGAAAGCACAATTAAAGTTTTGCATGGGAAAGTGGTGGATTGTTGGTACACCCAAACCTGACAACTCGATTCCTTATAAGCGGGTTGGTTTTTTCTAGCCAAAACTGGAAACAACATGACCCGATAACCCGACCCGATGACACCTCATTCACAACCACAAACAGGGGCAAACAAAAATCTCATTCAAAACCAATATTTTTAATAAATTCGAACAAAGAGTTTAAGCACTAGTATACACAAATATATTAAACAAAATCAGTGAACCATTAGTTTAAGCAAAGAATATTACAACACCATAGCCAATATTCGTAACCCATCAATTTAAACAAATATATTCCAGTTACACAACAGTCTATTTATTTAAGAATCAAAAAGCGTTTATTTCGTCATCGTTATTAGCGATTGGGACCATGTTTTAACTACATATAACTTTTTAGATTACTTATCATATTACTTGAGAATAACATTTAATTATTATGCAATAAAGGTTTATGAATTACCTTCAAGTGAAACAATGAAATGACTGAACTCAATTCAAACACAAACCACCGATGAAATCAGATCGGAAATCGCGAAATCGATTTATGGGCATAATGGTGATGTTTTTTTTTGGCCGAATAACATATTTTTGAGAGAGGCGACATAGAGGGTTTGTGGGAGGAGACGGTTTTTAGGTTTTGAGAGGAGAGAGGAGATGAGATAAATCTGGTCATTTTTTTAGGGGTGAACAAATGCCTAAATTACCCTTACACCATTTACACCAATTACACCAATCTACCTTATCTTTTAATTATTTACATAAATGGCACATTCGTTTTTGACCATTGATCTACTCATCTAACGGTGTACAATGAGTTCTCACAGTTCTCGCACTTAACAGGGTTCTCATAATAAAGATACACTATATATATATATATATATATATATATATATATATATATATATATATATATATATATATATATATATATATATATATATATATATATTCTGCCACGTTTTTTGTTGATGTAAACTCAAATTTCAGGGGATACATGAATTCTATTCCTTCCGAAAGTAGGCGTCACTTACTGTGCAATTCTTCGTTATATTACAACAACAACAACAACAAACCCAATCCCGCCTAGGCAGGGTATGGGGGAGGTAAAATGTAGACAGATCCTACCCCTACACCAAGGTAAACCCGTGTGTAGAGAGACTGCTTCCAACGAGACCTCCGGCAAGTGCATGTGTGCTAGTGCGATAAGATGTAGGTAGCAAACTACAAAAACAAAAGGCACAAGCGAAGCAAAGAAAGCACGCAAACAGGAAAAAGGACCACGCAGAAGCACACAGAAAATAAGCCAAAAGCAAAGCGCAGCAGAAATAAAACCAAAAGCCCAGGCACACCAGAAGCAGACCAACAAAAGAGGGCAACACAGAGCAAAGCAAAGTAACACACGAGGCATAAAGCTAATGAAAAAAAAAAAAAAAAAAAAAAAAAAAAAAAAAAAAAACGCAGGGGGCAAGACAAAGCAGGCAAGAACTAAGGGAGCAACAACAGAGCAAAGCAAACCACGCACGGGGCCTAAGACTACGACAATTCTTCGTTATATTAGTAGGGGGCAATTTGACAGTGGGCCCGATATTACATGAGAGTCTTCCTAATGTTGGTCTATGCATCATAATGGCTTTACTCGTTATTTCAAACTTTATAAGTGTTATAACAATAATGGTCCCTCGACTATTTTATTGGTACTTTAATTTATGATATGATATGTGCAAATGTAATGTTCTCAAATATACCTTAAACATACCTTTGTGACACCACCAAATTAGGATACATGGAGAATTCGTCGGATGTCGTATCACGTATCCGAAACGTCTTGTAAACGGAAAACGCCTAACAAACGTTCTCGGGAAAAGTAGAAACGTTTGTTCAATTAGCGTACGTTGATTCTTTTTAGAATTTTTCAAAAAAAAATTTTGGAAAAAAATATTTTTATCTTTTTACGGATATTTGTCTTTTTATTTAATCTTTATTTTATATATATATATATATATATATATATATATATATATATATATATATATATATATATATATATATGATCAAATAAACAGACAAATATCTGTAAAGAGGATAAAAATAGTCTTTCTTTTTAATTTCCCGAAAACATCAAAAAAATTCCACATTATTGAGTATGTTGGTGAATAAAAAAATTGTGAATGAAGTTTTTCTAAAAGTGGATGGTTTTGCCCAAAAAATATGGAAAAAAAAGTTTGTGCAATAAATCGTTTTTTTATGTATCAAAAATTCGTTTTGGACCCAACTTTTTTTGATTTTTTGCAACAAAATAACATTGCGCATCAAACTAAAATAACTTGAAAATTTTGTGCATCAAAATTTTTTTGCACATCAAAATTTTTTTGCACATCAAAATTCGATTTTTGTGCTTAAAAAAACGTATAAAAACTCGAAATTAGAAAAACTTTTTTCATAAAAAATTTATACACCAACATAGCCGATCTTGTTAATTTTTTTGTAATTTTTTGTAAACTTAAAAAGAATAATAATAAATAAATAAATAAATAAATAATCCCTTTTACTCCCTCCGTCCCATATTAACTGTCCAGTTTGACTTTTCAAAGTCTTTCTTTTTCAACTTTGACCTTGCATATTTTTATTTGTGTTATATAATACTTGATGCAAAATATATGAATAGAATGGGGTTTAAATGTATTTTCATTGATATAACTTTCATCAAGTATTATATAACACAAACAAAAATATTTAAGGTCAAAATTGACAAAAAAAGACTTAAAAAGGTCAAACAGGACAGTCAATATATAACGGAGATAGTATCTTTTCTATAAATATTTGTTTTTTTCTTTTAATGTTACTATATATATATATATGCTTCTTATTATGCCACGTTGTTTGTTGTTGTAAACTCAAATTACAGGTCATACGTGAATTTTATTCCTTCCAAAGTAGGCTTTACTTACCGTGCAATTCCTCGTTTATGTTAGTAAAGGGCAATTCGACGGTGGGCCCGATATTACACGAGAGTCTTCTTAATGGGAAATGATTTGTACACTCCAAAAATTGATTGGAACACTCAAAATTGTGCATTAAACAGTTGTACTGTATATATATTGTGCTTTAACAGGTTGCACATTAGAGTGTGCAAATTAAAACACAATGTGTACAAATCATCTCCCCTTCTTAATGTTGTTGGTCTATGCCTCCTAATGTGGCTTTACTCGTTATTTCAAACTTTATAAGGTACCACGGAGTGGAGTCGGCTTCACCATCGAGTAGCAATCGGGTATACGGCTACACCATTCCGTCCAATTCGGGTACTTGAAAATTTTGAAGATTTCGAGTTCGGAACCCGAACTTTGCAAGCTTTGTTCTCTTTTTTTTTGTCTTTTTATGAAATTTTGGGTTAGGGTAGGATCGGGTACCACTCCGTCTAGTTAGGGTAGTGTTAGGGTAGTGTTAGGGTAGTTTTGAGTTGGAAGGTTTTTATTGGATAGAGGTGACGTGTCACCCTCAGGGTATTAGGGTACGGAACTTGGACTCCCTCCCCCCTAAAAGTGTTATAAGAATGATGGTCCCTCAACTATTTTATTATGATATGATATGTGCAACAGTAATGTTCTCACACATACCTTAAACATACTTTTGCGACACCTAACATGTACTAGATACATTTATCTAACAAATCATAAAAGCACAAATATAACACAATAAAACTCAAAAACAATTTACGACTATTATATCATCATCTGACAAATACTTATGTTAAGTTTCAGTCCAACAATAAGCCTCAAGATACACATATTATTCATGTCATGCTAAACAAAACTCACATAACCAAATTTAATGGTAGAAGTACATGAAACAAAATCAAATAAAACCTCTTAGCAACAAATACATCAATCTCAATGAATTTATTCATGTACATTAATCAAAAACACTATAGATGTGTTAGCAAGTGAAACAAATTCAACAACATCAATAAATTAAAGCTAAAACAACAGTTTTGTATCTTTTTTTTTGTATATACCAATCAACATAATTATTACAATATACGCCTAGCTGATAACGCATATACATTGACATCAGTCAAGTCAAATGTAGCATAATCAATAAAACAACAATAATACGTGTACGGTGTGTCATAAGAAATACAATCAGTTCATAAATCTGTTGAACAATACACGATAACATAGACGGAACAAACACTTTCATAGATTAAAACCTAACAAGTAACTCAAACCTATCAATCATGACTAGTACACTTTTTGCATCTACAATATCTCTAAAAACATATACAACAAACGCAATGATGCGCAGTAAGGCGTTCGGGGTCGAGAAAACCTCCTTTTCTACGAGCAAGTTTTTCAACCCTCTAGGCAGTGAACCTAATCGTTGTAGTGTAGTATAGGGTAAGCCTCGAGGATTGATATCGTTCTCTATGAGAGTAGGAATGCTAGAAAGAGACTATGACGAGAAGGTGGGGTTGAGGATGATTTTTTTTTATTCTTTTTTTATGTTTTTTTATAAAGCAAAGGTAAAATCTCGGGGTATATGATTGGGGGGTCGTACTTCTACCGATTTCTTTACTTTAACTAATTGTCTAATTATCTAATTACTATGGATAGCTATGTTTAATTAAGGTGGGCTCGCATGGTGATTAAAGATGTGTTCACTTAAATACTATTACTCCCTAGTTATCTTTTATTGGTCGATTGAATTGTCACGTCCTTTATCTTAACGCGTTGTATTTCTATTAGGGGGTGCGTATTCCCTAGTTCAATGAATATATCTCTCCTATAGAATGCACGGGTTCGCCAAGTATAATACTATTTTCCCCGAATACTCTATCGTCCTAAAGCACTCTCACGCAATAAACACAACGAAAGCCTAGTTGCACTCCTAGGCTTTTATCAATTAAGACAAGAGACAACCTAACAACAATCAACAACTAGGTTTCATAGATCTAATCAAACACACAAGTAATTTAGCTAGACATGTTAAACAAGCAAGCATACACACAATCAATTGAACATGGGGTAGACATGATGATAAATTGGAATAACAAACTTAAATTGATGTGTAAAATAGGGTATGAGACCCTAAAATACTGTCCAAGTCGGACTACAACTGATTTTGGGTTTGCTCTCCAAAATTCTACCTCCTAAAATACAGAAAAATCGAATTCTATATATAGATTTACAATCGCGACGGCGTCGCCTTTTGCTAGCGACGTCGTCAGGTCACCGTCATTAGGGTTTCGTCTTGGCCAAGTCATCGTTGGGACAGCGTCACTTGGGAAGTGTGACGCCGTCAGTCTTCATGCAGGACGTCGTCTGAACTATGGATCTTGGGCGTCTGGTGTGAAAAGTATGAGTAACGCCTTCCAGAAGTAAGGCGTGACGCCGTCAGGCTTTAGGTCCAGAAATTCCGTTGAGCCGTTGCGTGCACTTTTTGATCAAGTCTTCATAGAGGGACGGTGTCGCCCTTTGGATGGGACGCCGTCAGGTTCTGCTAAGCAGCTTTGAGTGTCTTCGATCTTGACTTTGCCATTTTATTTATGTTTTCGCTCCTTTTCGTCCAAATATGCTTCATTCCAGCATTTTGCTTCCAAAAGACCTAAAAAGTGAAAATGAACTATTTTAGGCAGTAAAGGATATAAAATGTGTCGAATTAGGGCTTAAATTACCTCCTAAAAGTGCACGTTTAAATCCTTATCACGCACGAATCTCAAACAAGTAAAATTAAACTCATTAATCAACACATAAGTGACATGAACAAATTTCAAACTAACGAATAAAATGATAACATCGTGATAAATTCAAAATACAATAATCAACAGAAATAAAGTAATAAAATGAAAATCCAAATAACATCAAGTTGCTTAGACATCTCATGTTGAGCAAAACTACGATAACCGACTTATATACATCAAAACAAAATCAAATACATTTTCAACACCTAAAACTGTGACAACTCGCAATTTCAGGTCATTTTCAAATTTACTATTCATCTCGAGAATTTACTATTCATCATTTTTTAAGTCGATTTGATATTCTGAGAACATATTTCAACATTTTACTATTCACGAAACACTATTCATTCCCGGAGAAAAAACACCATTCATGCTTCACTATTCATCGTTTATCGTAAACTAGGTTTACGAGTATCAAATTCGCGTAACCTTAATGGTTTAGCTGCGAATTCATGAACAATCATCAAGGACATTTCATATAGACTAGGTTTAGTTTACATATCATTAGCATCATCATCATCATCATATTAGTTCATGCATGATTTTGCATTTTTCATTAAACGCATAATTTCCTATTAAATAAACGCTATCGCGTAATAAATTATTTTGAACATTTGATCCGACACTTCCAAAAATTATCCTGATATACTTTTATACTCATATTAAGATCATAAAAATATTATTATTAGTTTACCCGGTGTTTTAAATTTATTTTGTATGTAAATTGTTATATTTATATAATTACGACGGTTTTCGTAAATACTACACGATAATTATTATTTCACTCAATTCTTGCGAGAAATGTATTTTTATAATTTTTATGACTAGAATATATTTTATTTTGTTCCGTTAAAATTTATTTTTAGCTAACGCTACCCTAAATGCTTAAATATGTACACAAGTTACCATCTATCCCTAAATAACTATACATTACTAATATACTTATACATTATATTATACAAAGTAAGTGTTTCATTTTTTTCTCTCATGTATGTCGACCACAAGGAATGACTCAACCATTTGAGTACGAAATATCTAAGTATACAATAATACTTACCTTATTTAATATTAACTATTAACACATACATGCATAGTATCATAGTGTAAAAAAAAACTATTCTCTCATTTCTTTCACTCTATCAACCGGCCAAGGAAGAGGGAGCACAAGAGTTCATAAATTTTTTTCAAGACAAGTAATTACACAACCCTAGCATACTCTTAAGCAAGGTTTTGGAATAAAAACCTATGGTATTTAGGATAAACCCTTGTTCATTAAACCTCATCAAGTAACTAGTAACCATTTCATGCTCATTTTCATCTTTCATATTCATATTATGGTCATTTCATCATGCTTGAAGAAAAACATGCAAGTTATATGGTTATCTATACCACTTTAATTGTTTTTAAGTGCTATAAATTAATATATATTATCCTATAATTATTCCTTGAAACATATCATTTTTGATGATGTCTAGGAACCCATGACACCCTAAGAAGGTGTACGGTAGGTTTAGAATAGCTTTGGCGTAGGTTTTAAGTGGTTAGAATAAGTTTTACGCGAGAAAAACTCATTTCGACAACTATATATAAGGGTCTGATCATTTCTGTGAATTCTGGAAATTTCGACAGGTTTTAAAAAATTTTGGGCTAGATATTTAGAAAATACACTTTAAAACAAACACATGGCCGCTTGAATGGGTTAAAACGGAGTTATATTGAAGAAGTTATGCTATTTTCAAGTTTAACGACGAAAACTATAAATTTTTAGAAAATTCAGCATGTTGTCTCAACTTTTTACGAGTCAAAAATGAGTCTTAAGCATTATTAAATGTGTCGATTTATCAAAAATATATTAGTATATTTTAACACGAAGTTAAGGACATATAAAACGCAGAAAACGGACTTGTAACGATTAAATTACACGCATTTAAACAAGGTTGCCGTAACTATTTTATATAAACATAAATAATATATTTCTAATAGACAAACATTACGGCCGCGAATGACCATGTTGAGGGTCGTTTTTAACATTGATGTAGTACTTTTTATAAAATGATGTCTTCTAGTAAAAGTAAGTTCGCTAGCCTATTTTCCAAAATGTCCAACCGTTCGTCAAGCGGAGTTGTAACGAATAAAATACGGTCACTTAAACTTTGCCGAAAACCACCCTTAAACAATATTTTGGATACAAGTACCATCCTTTACCTATATTTTTCTCCATGATCGAAACCTCTATGATAAAAACTTAAAAGCTTAAACATTGAGATAATGATGCAAGCTTTCCAAAACCGTTGAGTTTGTTTCCTAACACTCGATGTGCACCATTTTACGACTAGCTTTTCGAGACTATTTAGTCACTTTCATGAAATTTTTAAATGACATTATTTAACGAAGAAAAGTTATAATTTCATAATAAACCATTATGTGACTATCGTAGAATATGATTTCAACGTATATACTTATAAAGTAACTTATAAATTGTCAAGACGTTATAAGAACATTTTTCAACGATAAACGTTATTTTCAAAAATTCACAAGTGGTATAGATATCATACGAATTGCATGCATAACATTACATCATAACTTATTATAGAACATATCATTCATAATAGGTCACGGTTAGAGGTTGCGCCTCATTTCAGTGTATCCACTTTTGTTATCATAATCATTGCAACAGGTGAGTTTTCATAGCCCCGATTTATTCAAGTTTTTACTTTATTTCAAACCTACGGGGGAGAATACATTGCACATCATTTTTATTACGATATCAAGTATATCAAATTCATTACATTGCTTAAGTTACTTCATTGCCAATTGAATGTCCCCATTTCATAATCATGAACCGTTAATTTCGGAAGAAGCGAGGGTGAGTGGATAGATCTATTGAGGGTGACTCCTCCATCCGTGTTGGTGGTCCCAACTAGTCAACGGATGCATTTCATTTTTATCATCATTGAGTTGTTTGGCAAAACACTCTGTTGGGGCGAACATCAGGAACAATCTAGCTTCGGTGTCATGTGCTTAAGCAATTGTACCATTTTTGTGACATATTTGTCATACATAATTTATACTTGCGTTGGTCATATAAAACATTTTCATAAACTCTATGAACTCACTCAACCTTTGTGTTGACAATTTTAGCAATGTATTTTCAGGTAACTAAGGCACATACTTCATGGCATGCATATGGACTTATCATAGAGTCGCGGTGATGACGCGTCACACATGGATTTTATGCACTTTAAACATCGTTTGGATTGTAACAAATTTATTTCCTTACATATTGACTATCATTTGGGACATATACTTTGTAAACTCTGATTATCTTACTAAATCAAACGATGTATTTTTCAAACGACACTTTAGGTCGTTCAATATAACTGTGATTGTGATGCTATGACAGTTGTGACAACTCGCAATTTCAAGTCATTTCTCAAGTTTCACTATTTCAACATTTATCGTAAACTAGGTTTACGTGTTCCAAATTCGCGTAACCTTAATGGTTTAGCGGCAAATTCCTGATCATATCATCACGAACATTTCATATGGACTAAGTGTAGTCTACATTTCATTAACATCATTTGCATCATGTTAGTTCATTCATGACATTGCATTTCACATTTAACGCGTAAATTTTATATTAAATAAACGTTATCGCGTGAGTTATTATTTTGAGCATTTAATCCGTTACTTCTAAAAATGATCCCGATATATTTTTATACTCATATTAAGTTTATAAAATAATATTATGAGTTTACCTAGTGTTTTAAATTTATTTTGTAACTAAATTGTTGTATTTATATAATTACGACGTTTTTCTTAAATTCGACACGATTATTATTATATCACTCAAATTTTGCAAGGAATGTATTTTTATAATTTTTATGACCTAAAAATATTTTAACTTGACCCGTGAAAATTTATTTTTATTCAACGCTACCCTAAATATTTACAAATGCTACAAGTTATCATTTAACATCAAAAATCTTACAAGTTTCTTACACTATTACAAT
>BPTQ01000001.1:271913557-271956594 GCA_019973895.1 Chrysanthemum seticuspe | reverse complement strand
TGCTATCAGTGTATTACCAAATAATACTTTAATATTGAAAAGAAGCAATTTATTACAGTAAATTTTTAAAGTACTTTCACTGATTTATCAGAGCTTTTCGATCAGCATTTTACCACGTGTAGCTCACAATCCTTTGTTTGAGTTGCCAAAACCTTTCGAACGTAGTAATAGAGTTACAAATTCGAAAATTCAAAAATAGTATCTCCAAAGCTAGTACCTCTTTTTATATCCATTTCCTACCATGAACATAGGTTTTATAACAAATTCCCACCAAAAGCCGTTTCAAATTCACTGGCATAAAATAAGCAATGTTGAGGCGAACTGCTTGCCAACCTGTAAAACCTTTTATCCGATCGCTTGAATGAAAATGATCTTCTGTAGTAAAATATTTTTCATGATGTAGGGCCGCGAATGACCATGTTGAGGGTCGTTTTTAACATTGATGTAGTACTTTTTATAAAATGATGTCTTCTAGTAAAAGTAAGTTCGCTAGCCTATTTTCCAAAATGTCCAACCGTTCGTCAAGCGGAGTTGTAACGAATAAAATACGGTCACTTAAACTTTGCCGAAAACCACCCTTAAACAATATTTTGGATACAAGTACCATCCTTTACCTATATTTTTCTCCATGATCGAAACCTCTATGATAAAAACTTAAAAGCTTAAACATTGAGATAATGATGCAAGCTTTCCAAAACCGTTGAGTTTGTTTCCTAACACTCGATGTGCACCATTTTACGACTAGCTTTTCGAGACTATTTAGTCACTTTCATGAAATTTTTAAATGACATTATTTAACGAAGAAAAGTTATAATTTCATAATAAACCATTATGTGACTATCGTAGAATATGATTTCAACGTATATACTTATAAAGTAACTTATAAATTGTCAAGACGTTATAAGAACATTTTTCAACGATAAACGTTATTTTCAAAAATTCACAAGTGGTATAGATATCATACGAATTGCATGCATAACATTACATCATAACTTATTATAGAACATATCATTCATAATAGGTCACGGTTAGAGGTTGCGCCTCATTTCAGTGTATCCACTTTTGTTATCATAATCATTGCAACAGGTGAGTTTTCATAGCCCCGATTTATTCAAGTTTTTACTTTATTTCAAACCTACGGGGGAGAATACATTGCACATCATTTTTATTACGATATCAAGTATATCAAATTCATTACATTGCTTAAGTTACTTCATTGCCAATTGAATGTCCCCATTTCATAATCATGAACCGTTAATTTCGGAAGAAGCGAGGGTGAGTGGATAGATCTATTGAGGGTGACTCCTCCATCCGTGTTGGTGGTCCCAACTAGTCAACGGATGCATTTCATTTTTATCATCATTGAGTTGTTTGGCAAAACACTCTGTTGGGGCGAACATCAGGAACAGTCTAGCTTCGGTGTCATGTGCTTAAGCAATTGTACCATTTTTGTGACATATTTGTCATACATAATTTATACTTGCGTTGGTCGTATAAAACATTTTCATAAACTCTATGAACTCACTCAACCTTTGTGTTGACACTTTTAGCAATGTATTTTCAGGTAACTAAGGCACATAATTCATGGCATGCATATGGACTTATCATAGAGTCGCGGTGACGACGCGTCACACATGGATTTTATGCACTTTAAACATCGTTTGGATTGTAACAAATTTATTTCCTTACATATTGACTATCATTTCGGACCTATACTTTGTAAACTCTGATTATCTTACTAAATCAAACGATGTATTTTCCAAACGACACTTTAGGTCGTTCAATATAACTGTGATTGTGATGCTATGACAGTCAATCCCCAGGAATTCCATTCCGCTTCAAAACAGGTAATTTGGGGGTGTGACAGATTGGCATCAGAGCTTCGGTTATAGAGAACTAGGTTGCATCATTGACCCTAGACTATAACTACATCATCATAGCATCTCATCATTTCATCATAAGTGCATATTCACTATACATGCGGTTTATACGTACATTTTTCGAGTTATTTACTTTCATTTCAAATCAATTGTCATATAGATGCCTTCAAATACACATTCCATTATTCTTTCTTCATACTCCAATGTGGAGAATGCCTTGTCATTCCCTATCAAAATTTTAACATCAGTTTACTCATTACCGATAACGTCGAATGCCGAGACAAAACCTTTAAGTAGGGCGAAGTCACTCTCACTCCTTTGTTTCACCACTAACATGTCGAGTTACACGTTATTCACACATTAAGTCACTAAACCATCATACATTTGAAGCACTTACAACATCTCATAACCCATTTCTTGGAACCCGTCGATCATTTTGAAAAATAACCTCAAATTTATCACCTCATATCACATCTCTTTAGAGCGTTTATTATTAACATAGGACTTTGCTACGTCACACCCTTCCTCTTATTTTGAAGAGTTATGGCACCGAAGAAAGCTCCACCAGCTATGACACAAGCTGCTATCCAAAAGTATATAGAGGATAGTATAGCTAGGGCACTAGAGAAAGAACGAGCAACGGTAGCTGCTGATGCCGAGGCCGCGGCTGTTGCTGAAGCTGCTAGACTTACTGCTGCTACAGGGATTGCAGGAAGACATGGAGTTTGAAATGGTACATACAAGGACTAAAGAGCGGTGATCCCCCAAAGTTCAAAGGCACAGAAGGAGCCATTGCTATGATCCATTGGGTTGAAAAGATCGAGTCATTATTTCTTCTATGCGATTGCCCAGATGACTGCAAGGTGAAATTCGCTACTAGTACACTCTTGAATGAAGCAATGTCATGGTGGAATTCTTATGCACAGCCTATGGGTATGGAAAATGCTTACAAGCTCACATGGGATCAATTCAAGAGGTTGTTGACTAAGAAGTATTGTCCGCGCACTGAGGTGAAGAAATTAGAAACGAAATTTTATGAGTTAGTGACCGTTGGTTATGACATCGAGACCTACATCAGAAGGTTTCAAGAGTTGGCTGCTTTATGCCCATTTATGGTGTCGGACAATGAGAAACTACTGGAAGGTTTCATTGGAGGACTTCCAAAATGTATTCAAGGAGATGTAACTTCTTTCGATTCACAAACAATTGAAGAGACCATCAAGATAACTCAAATACTCATGGCTCAAGTTGTGAAGAGGGAAAACATTATCGACAATAACAATAACAACAACAACAACCACAACAACAACGACAAGCAAACTAACAACAACAAAAGAAAATGGGAAAATGACCAGGGAGGTTATAATAACAACAACCAAATCCGTAACACTAACCATCACCAACAACAGAATAGAAGACAAGAAGCCGCCAGGGTTTATGTTGCTGCACCAACAAAGGGAAGAGCTTATACTAGAAACTTACCACGATGCCACCAATGCACGCTACATCATGATGGTCCATGTGGTATATGCTTTAGCTGTCGCAAAGTGGGACACCTTACCAAGGACTGCAAAGGAAAAGGATATGTTGGAACTCAACCACTATGTAATCGATGTAAGTTTCATCACTCAGGTCTTTGCCCTGCCAAGTGCCGCAACTGTCAAAAACTGGGACACCTCGCCAGAGATTGTAGAGGTAAAGCTATAATTACATGTTTCGGATGTGGGGAGCAAGGACACTATCGGAACCAATGTCCCCAAAACCAAGGTCAACAAGCTGAAGGTGCTCATGGGAAAGCATACATGTTAGAAGGAGGAGAAGTTCGCCATGGTCTCAACAACGCGGAAGACTGAAGAAGTTCGGAAACTAACAGTCTTAATTTCCTTATGTACTATGTCGTACTAAGTTTATGTCTTCCATCGTATCCGGATATTTATAACTTAAGATGCATTACTGTTTGACAAACCACCTGATGTAAAATATTCTCATCTATCGTACTTTCTTTTCCTTCTGATTCGTTATCACTTACAAGGATTTTACTTTTTTTTACTTTAACTGCCATTTTAACGACACGGTTTAAATCAATGTAAACATTGAGAGTTATAACAATTAACCGAACGTCACATTATCGTTCCTTAATTATACATAGCCTAGCTAACTATGTCTAATTCTGGAGGGATCATGTTATGTTGGGAGTAGTTATTTATAAATCTTAGTGCAAGCAAAATTTTCACATATTCCTAAAAGTCAAAGGGATGCTCATCGGAGATATTCATCCAATATTTTCTCTACTATGATGTTTTGTACGCTCTCAATCATCGATAACCGTAACGACATTTCCTCATGTTTTCTCTTCTCGTTATTCATCACAAACTCAAAATTCGATAGACCAACACGAACTGAATTCAGGGACTGAATTCCTTTTTGGGTGGGCGAATGTGACAACTCGCAATTTCAGGTCATTTTCAAATTTACTATTCATCTCGAGAATTTACTATTCGTCATTTTACTATTCATCGTTTTTGAATTCGATTTGATATTCTGAGAACATATTTCAAAATTTTACTATTCATGAAACACTATTCATTCCCGGAGAAAAAAACACTATTCATGCTTCACTATTCATCGTTTATCGTAAACTAGGTTTACGAGTATCAAATTCGCGTAACCTTAATGGTTTAGCTGCGAATTCATGAACAATCACCAAGGACATTTCATATAAACTAGGTTTAGTCTACATATCATTAGCATCATCATCATCATATTAGTTCATGCATGATTTTGCATTTTTCATTAAACGCATAATTTCCTATTAAATAAACGCTATCGCGTAATAAATTATTTTGAACATCTGATCCGACACTTCCAAAAATTATCCCGATATACTTTTATACTTATATTAAGATTATAAAAATATTATTATTAGTTTACCCGGTGTTTTAAATTTATTTTGTATGTAAATTGTTATATTTATATAATTACGACGGTTTTCGTAAATACTACACGATAATTATTATTTCACTCAATTCTTGCGAGAAATGTATTTTTATAATTTTTATGACTTCAATATATTTTATTTTGTTCCGTTAAAATTTATTTTTAGCTAACGCTACCCTAAATGCTTAAATATGTACACAAGTTACCATCTATCCCTAAATAACTATACATTACTAATATACTTATACATTATATTATACAAAGTAAGTGTTTCATTTTTTTCTCTCGTGTATGTCGACCACAAGGAATGACTCAACCATTTGAGTACTAAATATCTAAGTATACAATAATACTTACCTTATTTAATATTAACTATTAACACATACATACATAGTATCATAGTGTAAAAAAAAACTATTCTCTCATTTCTTTCACTCTATCAACCGGCCAAAGAAGAGGGAGCACAAGAGTTCATAAATTTTTTTCAAGACAAGTAATTACACAACCCTAGCATACTCTTAAGCAAGGTTTTGGAATAAAAACCTATGGTATTTAGGATAAACCCTTGTTCATTAAACCTCATCAAGTAACTAGTAACCATTTCATGCTCATTTTCATCTTTCATATTCATATTATGGTCATTTCATCATGCTTGAAGAAAAACATGCAAGTTATATGGTTATCTATACCACTTTAATTGTTTTTAAGTGCTATAAATTAATGTATATTATTCTATAATTATTCCTTGAAATATATCATTTTTGATGATGTCTAGGAACCCATGACACCCTAAGAAGGTGTATGGTAGGTTTAGAATAGCTTTGGCGTTGGTTTTAAATGGTTAGAATAAGTTTTACGCGAGAAAAACTCATTTCGACAACTATATATAAGGGTCTGATCATTTCTGTGAATTCTGGAAATTTCGACAGGTTGTAAAAATTTTTGGGCTAGATATTTAGAAAATAAACTTTAAAACGAACACATGGCCGCTTGAATGGGTTAAAATGGAGTTATAACGAAGAAGTTATGCTATTTTCAAGTTTAACGACGAAAACTATAAATTTCAGAAAATTCAGCATGTTGTCTCAACTTTTTACGAGTCAAAAATGAGTCTTAAGCGTTATTAAATGTGTCGATTTATCAAAAATATATTAGTATACTTTAACACGAAGTTAAGGACATATAAAACGTAGAAAACGAACTTGTAATGATTAAATTACACGCGTTTAAACAAGGTTGCCGTAACTATTTTATATAAACATAAATAATATATTTCTAATAGACAAACATTACGGCCGCGAATGACCATGTTGAGGGTCGTTTTTAACATTGATGTAGTACTTTTTATAAAATGATGTCTTCTAGTAAAAGTAAGTTCGCTAGCCTATTTTCCAAAATGTCCAACCGTTCGTCAAGCGGAGTTGTAACGAATAAAATACGGTCACTTAAACTTTGCCGAAAACCACCCTTAAACAATATTTTGGATACAAGTACCATACTTTACCTATATTTTTCTCTATGATCGAAACCTCTATGATAAAAACTTAAAAGCTAAAACTTTGAGATAATGATACAAGCTTTCCAAAACCGTTGAGTTTGTTTCCTAACACTCGATGTGCACCATTTTACGACTAGCTTTTCGAGACTATTTAGTCACTTTCATGAAATTTTTAAATGACATTATTTAACGACGAAAAGTTATAATTTCATAATAAACCATTAAATGACTATCGTAGAATATGATTTCAACGTATATACTTATAAAGTAACTTGTAAATTGTCAAGACGTTATAAGAACATTTTTCGACGATAAACGTTATTTTCAAAAATTCACAAGTGGTATAGATATCATACGAATTGCATGCATAACATTACATCATAACTTATTATAGAACATATCATTCATAATAGGTCACGGTTAGAGGTTGCGCCTCATTTCAGTGTATCCTCTTTTGTCATAATAATCATTGCAACAGGTGAGTTTTCATAGCCCCTATTAATTCAAGTTTTTACTTTATTTCAAACCTACGGGGGAGAATACATTGCACATCATTTTTATTACGATACCAAGTATATCAAATTCATTACATTGCTTAAGTTACTTCATTGCCAATTGAATGTCCCCATTTCATAATCATGAACCGTTAATTTCGGAAGAAGCGAGGGTGAGTGGATAGATCTATTGAGGGTGACTCCTCCATCCGTGTTGGTGGTCCCAACTGGTCAACGGATGCATTTCATTTTTATCATCATTGAGTTGTTTGGCAAAACACTCTGTTGGGGCGAACATCAGGAACAATCTAGCTTCGGTGTCATGTGCTTAAGCAATTGTACCATTTTTGTGACATATTTGTCATACATAATTTATACTTGCGTTGGTCATATAAAACATTTTCATAAACTCTATGAACTCACTCAACCTTTGTGTTGACAATTTTAGCAATGTATTTTCAGGTAACTAAGGCACATACTTCATGGCATGCATATGGACTTATCATAGAGTCGCGGTGATGACGCGTCACACATGGATTTTATGCACTTTAAACATCGTTTGGATTGTAACAAATTTATTTCCTTACATATTGACTATCATTTGGGACATATACTTTGTAAACTCTGATTATCTTACTAAATCAAACGATGTATTTTTCAAACGACACTTTAGGTCGTTCAATATAACTGTGATTGTGATGCTATGACAGTTGTGACAACTCGCAATTTCAAGTCATTTCTCAAGTTTCACTATTTCAACATTTATCGTAAACTAGGTTTACGTGTTCCAAATTCGCGTAACCTTAATGGTTTAGCGGCAAATTCCTGATCATATCATCACGAACATTTCATATGGACTAAGTGTAGTCTACATTTCATTAACATCATTTGCATCATGTTAGTTCATTCATGACATTGCATTTCACATTTAACGCGTAAATTTTATATTAAATAAACGTTATCGCGTGAGTTATTATTTTGAGCATTTAATCCGTTACTTCTAAAAATGATCCCGATATATTTTTATACTCATATTAAGTTTATAAAATAATATTATGAGTTTACCTAGTGTTTTAAATTTATTTTGTAACTAAATTGTTGTATTTATATAATTACGACGTTTTTCTTAAATTCGACACGATTATTATTATATCACTCAAATTTTGCAAGGAATGTATTTTTATAATTTTTATGACCTAAAAATATTTTAACTTGACCCGTGAAAATTTATTTTTATTCAACGCTACCCTAAATATTTACAAATGCTACAAGTTATCATTTAACATCAAAAATCTTACAAGTTTCTTACACTATTACAATTAAAAAAAAAAAAAAAAAAAAAAAAAAAAAAAAAAAAAAAAAAAAGTATGACAAACCCCCCTTGTCGACAAGGGGGATGAGTCACAAAGGAAGATATTTGCAATATCTCAACTTAATGTATTATACTATACTTATTCATTTTTTCACTTCATTTACCTCATTTCACAAAGCTAGACCAATATCCATCTTCTTTTTCTCTCTATATTTTCGGCAGTCAAGGGATCAAAGGAAGAATCATTCCAAGTTTTCAAGTCATTTAATTAAACACTAGTATCATTTGTTGCAAGGTTTTGTAATACAAACCTCAAGTGATTAGGAAAAACCATTTTGTCCATAAACCTCATCATATCACTAGTAAGCATTCATAATCATATTTTTTATTTCATATTCATTTTTATGGTCATATCATTTTATTTGAGAAACATGCAAGTCTCATGATATTTATACCATTTTTAAGGTTTTTAAGGTTTTTATGTGCTAAATATGAATAATCCATCCTATAATTATTCCTTGTTATATTTTAGTTTTGGTGATGTCTAGGAACCCATGACACCCTAAGAAGGTGTATGGTAGGATTAGAATAGCTTTGGAGTTGTTTTGAAGGGATTGGAATAGGTTTAGTACGAGAAAAACTATTTTCGACAAGTATATTTAGTGGTCTGATCTCGTTTTGTTTTTCTGGAAAATCCGACAGTAGGCACGAATTTTTGGTCAAGATATTTAGAAAATATACTTTAAAACGAATCCGTGGCCGCTTGAACGGATTAAAACGGAGTTATAACGAAGAAGTTATGAATTTTTCAAGTTTGACGACGAAATATACATTTTCAGAAAATTTCAGCAACCTATTTTTATTTTGTACGAGTCAAAAACGAGTCCTAAGCTTTATAAATTATTTCGACTTATCAAAAATATATTAGTATACTTTGATACGAACCTAAGGACGTATAAAACGTAGAAAACGGATTTGTAACGACTAAAATATACACGTTTTCATAAATTGCCGTAACTTTATTATTTTAGAAAAACTATATTATTTTTACGAGACAAGTGTTACGGTAACTAAAACGACCATATTGAAGGCTGTTTTTAACTATGATGTAGAACTTTTTGGAACGAAATATCTTCTAATAAAATCGAGATCACCAAGCATATTTTTCAAAACGACCAACCGTTTGTATAGCGGAGTTGTAATAAATTATTTACGGTCGCTTAAACTTTGCCGAAACTCACTTTTTACACACCATTTGGACAAAATCACCATCTTTAACCTTTATTATCTTTATGTTCGAGACCTCTATGACGAAAACTCATGTACTAAAACTTCTAGATTTTGATACAAACTTTCCAAACCGTTGAGTTCGTTTCCTAACGTTCGACGTACACCATTTTACGACTAGTTTTTCGAAGTCATTTTTGTCACTTTCATGAAAATTCCGACGACATGATTTTACGACGAAAAGTTAAAATTTCACAATAAATCATTAATAAACCATTGTAGGATGACATTTTGACGTAAATACTTGTAAAGTGATTTAAGAATGGTCAAGACGTCAAAAGAGTATTTTTCGACGATAAGTATTATTTTCAAAACTCACAAATGGTATAAATAACATACGAAATGCATGCATAACATAACATCATAACTCATTACATATCATATCATTCGTAATAGGTCCAGATTAAAGTATTACGCTATACCTCAGTGTACTCACTCTTGTCATCATACCAGTTTATCAAGTGAGTTTTCATAGCCCCGATTTATTCAAGTTTTACTTATTTCAAACCTACGGGGGAGAATACATTGCACAACATTTTTATTACGATACCAAGTATGTTAAATTCATTTACATTGCTTAAGTTACCACGTTGCCAGTTAAATGTCCCCATTTCATATGCATGAGCCGTTAATTTCCTAGAAGCGTGTGTGAGTGGATAGATCTATCGAGGGTGACGCCTCCATCCGGGTTGGTGAATCCCAACTAGTCATACGGATGCATTTCATTCATAAACATTATTAGAGTTGTTTGGCAAGACACTCTGTTGGGGCGAACATCAGTCGGAGCTTCGGTATCATGCGCTTAAGCAATTGTAACATTTTTATGTGACATGATTGTCATACCAGTAACATTTTTATGTGACATGATTGTCATACCTGTAACATTTTTATGTGACATGATTGTCATACCTGATCTATACTTGCGTAGTCGTATAAAACATTTACCAAACCTATGATTTCTCACCAACATTATTGTTGACCGTTTTAGCAATGTATTTTCAGGTAACTAAGGCATTATCATCATGGCATGGTTAAGGAACCACCTTTTGAGTCGCGGCGTCGACTTACATCATTGTACATTATGGCACTTTCTTTCAAAGCCATCGTTTGGACTTGTAATATATTTATATTTCCGCAAACTTTATAAACTTTTGGGACCTATACTTTGTAAACTCTGATTGTTTTATTAAATCAAACGATGTTCTTTTCAAACGACACTTTAGGTCGTTCAATATAACTGTGATTGTGATGCTATGACAGTCAATCCCCAGGAATTCCATTCCGCTGCAAAACAGGTAATTTGGGGGTGTGACAACAGTCAATCCCCAGGAATTCCATTCCGCTGCAAAACAGCTAATTTGGGGGTGTGACAAAAACGCAACACAAAAATAAAACTTGCGGAATATATAACACATGAATAAACTTTTATCATTAATTCGTTTTCGTTTAATAAAAGCTAACATAACTTAATTATATTCATTAACTACACGAACTGTTTTCACTAAAATATTACCTAATCACCTAATGTAAAACTGAATTCATCAAGACCAAACAAAAATACGAAAATGATTCAATCATTATCATCAACATTCATCGCCCATAACCTCATCACCTAAAACATAACAAACTAGCTCAAATTCATAAATTAACATCAAATGAACTTAAAAAACATCACAGCACATTCAAATTAAAATAAATGACGTCATAAAAAAGCAATAGATGAATCAAAACAAACCTAGAAGTAGCTGATTCAGTAAGCGGCTCATTAACACACGCCTTGAGCTTCCAAAATCAAGCCGACGAAGAACGCCTGTAAATAAACATGTAAATTAGCATTAGCTTCGTAAAATTAGCGATAAATAAACAACAAATCATAATTACGAACGCTAAACAAGATCATACATCGACAGATTCGACGACGATGTGAATGAAAAACAATTTTGAGGCATGATTGATGATCATAAACCGCATCGCGAAGGAAATGAAAGAGCGTTCGTCATTTTTGGAGTGAAAATTTTGTGTGTGTGTGTGTGTGTGTGTGAAGAGGATTATTGTGTTAATTGAAGATGAAATGTGTTTATATGAGTGTTAAAGTTGGCGGGAAATTCTGTTAGACACACAATGTTTTCACACAAACTGTATGTTATTGTGTGCCATGTGGCAATGGGGAATTTGGTGTTTTAAAATGAAATTTTTGAAAACACGATTAAATGAAGGTGTTTGGGTAGTAATGTTTATAAACTTGGATGGCTGACGCGTTTCACAGAGAGCAGAAAAAGGGTTTTTGGGTAATGGCTATGATTAAAATTTTTGCTTAAGCTTTTTGGCTTTTTGCAAAAACACTTGTTTTTGCACCGTTTTCTTAACAAATCTCCAATTATCGTATTTATAGTGGCGTGCGCTATAATGTGGGTTTTGTGTGTGTGTGTTTTTTTTTCTATTTTTTATTTATTGTATATGTAGGTTCCAAAATGTGGTGTTAAAAATGTTATGAGACCACTGGGTATGGTGCGTTAGTTTCGTGCGCCATTCTGACGTGTCACCCAACTGGCGCCGCCACCATACCCAAGGTGGGTTGCGCGAGTTGGTTCGTGGAATAACTGGCGAGTGTGAGTTTGTGTTTGTTTTTTTTATTTATAAATGGGTTGTGTGTGTGGACTTTGTGTGTGAGTATGTTTGCAGAACTATATGAAGAAGGTGATGTTTATTGGATTTTATTTTATTTTATTTTTATTTTTATTATTATTTTTTTTATTTTTATTTTTGGAAATGGGCCGGAAATAGGTATGTTTGTGTTTGTTTATTTTTTAAGTGTTTAACTTTTTTTTTAATAAAAATGTATTTGTATTTTGATTTAATGAATGAAAATTTAGCTGATTTGAAAAAATAGAAAAGAAGAAAAAAATGATGGGCAAGACCCATTTGACATGTTATGAAGGAGGGTATTTTGGTGTGTGAGTGAGTTGAGTAGGTTGTTAATGTGACGCTGAGGTGACAAACTGACACGTGGGAGTCGCAGTTACGATACTCAGTGCTCCGAAGGATGGTAATTTTGTTGGTGTTGAAAATGACGTGACATGATGAAGCCAAAGTGAAATATTTGACATGCTATGATACCTAGTGCTCTAACACCAAATTTCTAAAATAATGTCTGAATTTGATTGCTAACTATTTACACATGAGAAGAAGTTATCCTATTTATATTTGATGCAAAGACTTAAGAATTGAAGGTTAAAAGTGAAACACCGTAGACAATTTTATAAGTTATATTTCGGTACATAGCTTTAAAATGTTCTATAGCTCATAGTTGTTTTACACAATCTATCTATACTACTATACAAAGTGTTTGGGACTTTCTTTAAAAGGAAGTCTTAAAAACATAAGCTTACACACTTATTATAAGAGGAAGGCTTAAAATTCAATACATCACATTATTCAATGCACATAGTTTTCAGACGTACAAGACAAGAAGCATAATGTACACCACTTTAATGCGCATATTAAAAAACAAAACACAACATTAATGCTATTTAATATAGTCAATTAATTTATTGGTCAATAAATACAATTAATATAGTTATTAAAGCACCCCTTACATAAGAAATACAAATTATCAAGCATATTGTACAATTAAATTAAACACAATTCCTGCATAAAATGTCACTAATACTAATAATAAAGCACAATATACAAATATTCAATCTCGAACGGGCAACGGGCCATATAGGCTTGAGCCCGAACAGGCACGGGCTAAACGTAATTCTTGATATCTGTAAATTTATTGTCAAAAAGAACATAAAAAAGAAGATGTCGATCGTCTTACTGTGCTTAAAAGGTCACATGAAAATCATTTGTTCGCTATAAAAATAGTTACCGGGTACCCGCCGTCGCATTGCGCGGGTACCCTTCTAGTTACTAGTAATTACAAAAGAGCTAATAAGATTAAAATTATTTTCTTATGTTAAATGTTTAATAAGTAATGTGTAAGAACTCGAGAAAAGATAAGTAAAGCATGTAACAACTTTTTCCTTTTTTTTTTTTTTTAATTATTTTTTTTTGAAATAATATCTACCGTTGAAGTGGCCACGCCAACCTTCTGAAAAATAAAAGCTTTAACTGGTTTGAGTATGTGTGACGGTGAGTTCAAACTCCGTGGATTAGTCGACCAAAAGGTTACCATAGTTAAAAAAAAACGATTAAACCAAACCATATGAGATCCTCATATGCTACTTGAATGATTTAGAAACCATTAGACATCAAAATTGCACCAAACTAAAGAGACACGACTGTATCATACAATAATCTAGCTTATATGGGTATGCTTAGCAAGCACGGTTTGAAGAGCCTGAGCCTTGTTCTCTTGGTTCCGCTGATAATAGAAAGGCCTCCTAAAGAGCATTATATATACCTGCCTCTGGTCGGTGAATGGCTGTGATCCCATCCACGACTTTGCTGAACCCCAATTGCACGCCATTCAGTCTACATACTTAAGAATCACTAAACATAAAACTAGTAAGGTACTCAAATAAAACATCTAGCAGTTTATGATCGTTCTAAGCACACACATTTCATTCATTTTTTTTCGACTCGACCTGAAACATTTTTTAAACTTTTATTATTGGTTTTATTATTTAGAATTTAAAACAACATTTTTTTTTAAATATAGAATCTCTCTTCCATAATGTATTTATGAATAAAGTTACACAAATTTAATGTATTTATGACTAAAATTTGACAAAGTTTCAAGATCACATGTTGTTTCTTAGAAAATATGAAGGAAGAAACAAAATAATAATCACTTTAAAAAGTCCACAATTAAACAGCTAAAAGATAACAGCAACTGACATTACTTTAGGACCCCTCATACCAGTTACGAATGAGAACGCGACTACATAACCGAAACCACCATGCTGCAATTATACATATGTGAGAGTGATATCATAGTAACCGGAAACATGTTGTGTTCCCCATTAAAGAGAGATATAGGCCGTAACTTATGTTTCACAAAAGTAGTCGTAGATGTGGATCATGAACCGACACAAAGTTAAACAGATTTGGATAAAAAATAAGTTACCTCATTTAACTTGTTTAATAAACGGGTTGTTTTTAGGTTGATTAATTAATAAACGAGTCAACCCGTGAACCATTTAAATTATATATACCTATAAAAAATAAAACATATATCATGAATTTTATTGTTGGATACTTATTTATATGTTAATTTTATCAATTTTTAATTTTTTTTAATTAAATTAGTTAAATCGACAAATCACAAAACTTCTTCACTGTCGTTTGACCTATTTATATTAGGTGAATATGAAAATATCCATTACTTAAATATGTTAAAAAGGTCACAAACGGGTTATAAGTGTTATACAGATCTGAGATAAGGTTGAGTTTCTTGACACAATTAATAGGGTCGAGTTTTTTAACACGATTAATGAGCTAGTTATGCATTGGAGAGGTTATACAAACCCGCCGATTTGTGAACCCATAAGTTTTTTATCTCCATAACAAAATAAAAAAAAATAAACTAAAAGGTGTAGAGATATATATTAGTCTCTAACAAGTACACCTTTGCGTGGAAACCTCAAACTGCTATCCAAAATATAGAAATAAATAAATAAACTGATAGCTACGGCTTAATTACTTGAACATCTATGTATTCTTGATGTCTAAAAAGATTTATCAGCAGATAGCTTACAGATTAAGTTCATACTGTTTTTACCGCCTGAATCAACCAAAGCATCGTTCAAGTCTTTGTCGACACAAATGGTTATCAAATCATTTTCTTCATCGGTATATTTCAGACGAATCATTTTAACCTTCAGTTTGAACTTTTTTGCCACTTTGTATTTCAGCTTCAACAGTCCCAATGAAATAGGAAATCTGAAGCTTTTTATATCCTCTCGGTAAGTTACTGTCACGAACACCATTGTTTTGTCTGAGCCTCTTTTACGCTTTCTGCCTTGTTTCAAATAGCTGCTCGTTTCACCAGCGTCACTAAAGGTGACACTCACGTTGGTGGATGAACATTCGTCCGGGACATTCACAGGGAATGTTTGAATGATATTATAAAGTTCTTTGGTTACACAGGGATTTATTAGTGGTCCAATAACTTGTATAGGTAAATTATCATCTTGATCAACTCCATAAGCTATTTTGATGACCAACTGCTTCAGCATGTATCTAATGTCTTCTATGCACAATGGGAGAAAGAACTCTAGAACATAGCCATCGTTAGTTTCGACACTATGCAAATAGATTGCAAAGCAGCTAGTTAACCCACTCATGCGTGCATGCCTGACCAAAGGGTACTCTTCTTCACTAAGCTTGGTTACATCTTGGCAAAAACATGATCCACGGGATGAGAGTGCCTTGCCAACCAAGCCACGAGAGATGTCCAAGTGTTGTGCTTTACATGCATCCCGAAAAGGCCACAAGCCCATGTCTTGTACACAAAATGGTAGAGAAACTGTTGACATGCAGACTTTTCCAAGGCATCTACTATCATAACGATTACAAGTCTTCGTTAAAACATGTTCATGGGCAGCAACACAAGCGGACGGGGATATAGCCCACGTCTGAGCAAGAGGCAATCGATAAGTGTCACACACGACATTCAAAATACAAAATATCTTATTCAACTCATTCTGCCTGCCTTCATTGTCGATCTGTATATAAAAGACATCTCCGACATAAGACTTACGTACAAAGCAAAACAAGATTTAGAGAATAAAATAACTTTTCCAAAATTGTGGCCATCAGGGCAAAACTTACATTTGCAGCAGGACCACCAGATACTGGCAGGCATGTGAGATCTTGTTTCTACAAGTTGACAACATTTTGGAAATTAGTAGCTACAAAAAGAATGTATCGTACTGTATATATACTAGAATATAACGCAAACATGATTCGTTTGAAAATTAAAAAAGAGTACAACCTTCAATGCCTTCTGAATTTGTTGAACCTCATAATAAAAACCGGTATACATTGAAGACATCAATAGTTCAATCACACCAACACGTAACTTGGTAGTCAGATCGAACACAGGTAAAGCCAAGTATCCATGGAGATTGCAACGAATCGCGCACTCTTGCTGTGGAAAATCTTTTGGCAAGTAATTAGTCACATCTGACGACCATTCAGGCAATCCTTGCCTGAATACTCGCACGAGAGGACTAATGTCTTCTTCTTCATCATAATCCTTATCCACATCATAAATCTTGCACTCAGAGTCCCTCCTATAGGAAATAAGTCTTTGATCATCACTTACGCCAAAACCAAATGGTTGATCTAGAGTTCTAAGTTCTTGGTGCGTCCCAGCGACACGAGGTGACCAAAACTGAACAAGAACATGTGGCTTTCGCAAAGCTAACAACTTTAGTGCAGCTTTTATCTTGTCGTGTATTGTCTGATCATGTTTTCCGATATTGCCAGTCCTCAGCTCAAAACCTATAGATTAGAAAAATGGTGAACCGCGATCAGTAACATGCATACAGTATTTAACAAGGAAACACATATGGAGTTAAAATTAGGAAGAAAGACACAAACCTTCCGAAGTTGTAGATTTCAAAAGTTCCCACCCTGTTCCAGAAACCCAAAGTGGTGTCAGATATCTCGCCTCCCCAGTAACTGCATCGGAAGGGGGTTCTAACGAGATATTCTTACGCGCTATATCGGAACAATAACCCGATGATTCGGCTACATCTAAAGAATTGAAAGACTTGAGTTGTGTAAACATCTCCATATATATAAGAAACTTGCCTTACATAATACCTACTATTCTACAAAATTGATGTCTCAAACTCTCAGTGCATATGTTGTTTTATAGGGAACAGGTGGGGCCCACTTACGTCACACGTGCTCTTTGGTTCATGACATGAATTTTATATGGGGGTTGGTTGATGAAAATAAGGTGTGGTAGGGTGTATGAACAAGAGTGATTCAAGCAGAGAAGCAATGTATGAACAAGTTGTGGTGTGGTAGGGTCATTCGTTGGCCTTTTCTTATAAGAAACATAAATAAATAAAAAATAATAATTTCTTTTAGTAATATTTTATCTTCAAACATTTTTTCAAAAATTCAATTTACAAACTTTTATGTGTTCAACTTAAATGACAAGAGTTATTTTACATACCAAACTTTTCTTACATATCAAGGGACTCATCTCCATCATCCATCTAAAAAGAAATCAATAGTTGAAATTAAAAATATTTTATTATTTCACATATTTTTTATAATTTAAATATCTTTTAAACCGTTAATCGTTAACTGAAAATATTTACACCGTCGCAAAGAGCATTTAATTATCTTTCTATAGACGGGCACTTTGATATACTTTCGCAAAAAGAAAAAACATTCATTTTTTTTCACCTTTTTTCATCTTTTTTTACGTTACTTGAAATTTGCATGAAAAAAATCATATATGATTTAACACTAATTTGAATATCACATGTGATATTAGTGTTAAATCATATATGATATGTGATATGATATGTATATCATATGTGATTTTACACTAATATCACATGTAATATTACATATCATATATGATATAACACTAATATCATATATGATATAACACTAATATCACATATGATATTCAAATTACTGTTTAATTATATATGATTTTTTAATGCAAATTTCAGTAACGTAAAAAAACGAAAAAACTTAAAAAAAAAAAATAAAAAAAAAAACGTGAAAAATCCGAAAAAAAATAATTTGTTGAAAGTATATGAAAGTGCCTATCTATAGAAAGATAATTAAATGCTCGTCACAATGATATTATTTTTTCGCTTAACGATTAACGGTTTGAAAGTTATTAATATTTGAAAAAAGATGATGAAAGTGAGTTTTTAAAATTGTTGGGATTAATCTCATCCATTAAATCAAATAAAAATGGATGGTGAAGATTGATCCCTTAGTATGTAAATAATCTTTTGTCCTCAAATGATCTTAAATCCTTAAATTAGAGGGTAAACTGCAAGTTATGTCTTTGTGGTTTTTCATTTTCGAAAGGATGTCCTTGAAAACTTAAAACTGCGAAAAAGGTCTCATGGTTTCCACTTTTGTGCGAATAATGCCCCTTTCACTTGAAGAAATCAGCCTTCCTTTGACACACGACAAACACACTCATAGCAATTACTAGAAATCGACTATCATGTATTACTTGCTAATAGGGTATATTACTTGCTTACAATATGGAAACTGATTACATACAATATGAAAGCTACTACCTATTTATAGACTAAAGTACATAACAGATAACATGAGTACTAACTATCAACCCACTAAGCTAGAAAATAGGAAACAATAACTCCACTTACTGGAAACTCGGTCAACCACAAGACCTGGTAAACCCACTTCCTTTTGCTGAATACTAATTCCACTGGTGAATAAACTGACCCATGACTACTGATCCGCGACCCACATACTTGGCCCATCAAGATTACCCAACATTCACCCTCGTAATCTTGATGCCTATCACGGTCTCGGCTCCTACGATCATACTCACAAACACAGTCTCGGTCACATACTACTTGATCGGTCTTTTCGTACTTTGCTTTTCTTCCTGCTTACACAACCACGTACATACAAAAGAACAATCCTTGCTACTTGCTTTCTTGTGATCACCATACGTGGTCAACTTTGTTCGGTCTTTCTGTGGATCTTCGGTCATTTGATTCAACAGTTCGATCTTCAGCTATTAAAGCTTCGGTCTAGACAACCCGCCGGTCACGGTTGTCTCCTTCGGTATCAGTCTAAAGTTTCTTTTAGGTGCTGCCCGGTCTTTTGCGTCTCCTCGGTCTTCTCAGTCTCACGTCAGAACTCACTTTCCTGCCACGATCCTTCTTTCTTCTCTTGTTGCTGCTTTCTTACTTGTGATTCTTGCTACATGCGTTTTATTTCTTGCTTGCTAACTTGCTGTGATTTCTTGCTTGCTAACTTGTTGTTGCTTTCTTTCTTTTGTTCATTACGTGATCAACCTTGCTGCTTGCTTTGTTTCTTGCTTGCTACTTGCTACAAATCTGAAACTTTCTGCTTGCTATGGTTGTCTTGCCTGCTACTTGCTATAAACTATGTGACAACCTTCTTACTTGCTTTCTTTCTTGTCTGCTACTTGCTACAGACTACTTGTTGCGATTTCTTTCTTTCTTTTTCTTTCTTCTTGCTGTGATCAACACTTGCTACTTGCTATCGTCTTTCGCTTCCTGATTACATAGAATGCAATTAGTCCTTTCTTTCTTTCGACACACCAGGCATGAGCCCCTATTTTAACACCCCCAAATCTCGGTACAGCGAAAGACTTAAACAAGTTTTCGGGGCGTTACTGGATTGGCACTTCACACAAGTATAGCAAACAAGATAGTCATATTATAGTTCAAAAACCAATCCCATAATTAATTATCCGAATACAATCATCCCAAAATAGTCAAATGTAAGGCCAAACATAGATTATAAAATATGTCCGCATAATATTATCAAAGTTTAAATATGATCCTTCAACCATGCCTCATTGCCAAGCCTCCACAGAACGAGCATTCCAACCATCAACTTAATTACCTGAGAAAAACATGCTAAAAGGTCAGCTAATGCTGGTGAGTTCATAGGTTTAAGTATAAATTCAATAGTGGACCTGTAAGAGTTTATTTGCTATGAGAGACTAAGATAGTTACATAATAAACACACCAATCACGTACCAAAAACACAATTAATATCACAGCAAGGCCCCAAGCGACTCTAGCCAGCACAGTCGTAGCAAGGCCTAGAACAAATGCTACCCTGGACTAGGTCGGAGTAGATATCTATACTTAGCTAGGCAACAGTGTCATAGCAAATGATTGCTACCCTCGACTAAGGCAACATCTACCACATATCTATCTGAACAGTCAACACATAAGCAAATCAAAAGAGTTTAAGAAGGTCCAAAAGAGTAACATAATTTCTCACCCCAATTTAGTTAAAAACAGAGATAAAAGTGGGGCTATGAAACTCACCTCAAGTAGGCAAAGCACAAACAAACACTAGCAACGAAGATAACAGCTAACACGGCTCAGCAACTACTGACTCGGCACAACCTATTAATATAAACCAATTCTTAATATATAATCCCAAATTCAACGTTATCTACCCCAATGCATTCCTTTTCTTATCTTCTTGTTTCACCATTTAGTTCTAGCGTTTGGTATCGTCGTGTGTGTGGTATCGACTCAACAAGACACCATGAATGCACTCAAATGACCACAATGCGACTCATGACGACACAATGAGACGTCTAAGTGATAAGACTTATAGTTTAATAAGTTTCGGAATAAATAGTTAGACCTTATAGAATTCGCAATTCGATAAACTCAATCATTTATTCGTGTCGCTTATTATCCCAAAAACTAGTCACATCCTAACGAGTCATAAGGATAATTCACCCATTAGTAATGTTATCCTACGTGCCTAACGGGCTCTTATTAGATTCGTCAACCTAATAAGTCCGCTATCCACGTGGATTGACGCTATTAATGTTAGGTCATCCGTAACCCATGCACAACACATAAATAATATTAATAAATGGCATTAAATGCTCATAAATGGCACATTTCGATAAATGTGCCCTCGAAACATTAAATAACTCATTAATTAGAAAATATATCCATTTTTAGACGTTAGTTTCCATTTAAAATAGCGAATAATAAGGCGAGTCTTGTTATCGAATGTTTAATGTAAAAACCATTTATTATTTAAATTTCTTAGTTTTATTTACATGTTATATATATATTACATCAATTTCAATATAAGTTCCGAGTCGTTATCCGTTTCGAGTCCACAAGCTCGAGTCATGACCTCTCGGCTTTTATACATTCTATAGTCCAATATATACTAAAGTCCATGTTACGGCGTTGTCGGGGTCAACTAAGACTAAAAAGTCAAAGTAACACCGACGTTGCGCAAAGTTGACATTTATAATATTAAGTCCAAAGTAAATAATCACAATATCTCAAATCAACCTCCAATCAACCCATATCAATCTCGCCATCCAAACAAACTACCAAACATACCCGTAACCAATATTGTGGAAAACTAGAAGGGGGGGTTGAATAGTTTTACCAATTAAAACTTCCTTCTAATCTATTTAGATCGACTTATGTCAATCTATTTGGATGTGTGTGTTGGATGTTGATAAACAAGCATATAAAGGTAAGTAATGAAAAGAAAAGGGTAAGAAGCACAAAACCACAACACGAGTACTTATAGTGGTTTGGCTACAAGGACACCTTCCTTGCCCTACTCCACTCCCCGAGTCACCTACTCGAGAGTTCGTAATCACTACACCAATCTCCTTATGGCGGAGAAGCCTTCACAACGTCGCCTACCATTTTTCCGGTGCTAGGCTAACCACCGGGTTCTTTCACTCCAAGGTGAACCACACCTACACAACGTCGCCTACCCTTTATAAGGTACTAGGCTAAGTACCTAGTTCTTTCACTCCAAGGTGAACTACACCTTCACAACGTCGCCTACCCTTTATTAGGTACTAGGCTAAGCACCTAGTTCCATTGCAATGGAGGAACTACTACCACACTACACCAACGACTAATCCCAAAGGAGATCTACTCCTTTACAACATCATCAAGGATATCAATATCCTTGGATCTAATACTAGTCTATCTTGTACATCGAAACACACCATATCGAATGTACATCTAAGGCACCTTTCACTAATGCCTTTGACTAGATCTACAAGACACCTTTCACTAATGTCTTGTGTTTTCACTTCAAAGCACCTTTCACTAATGCTTCTTTGTCTTGACTTCTAAGCAGCTACCACAAGTGCTTATCCTATAGACGATAGATACCCTTCACTAATATCTTCGTCTTGACACTTGAGACATCTTTCACTAATGTCTTCAACACTACACTTCTTTGAAGAAAGAAAGGAATCATCAACAAGAAGACTTCAGTAGCCTTGATGATGAGGAAGCATGGCAACTCATGGACTTGAGCTTGCTCGACTTCAAAGGTGGTGATCTTGCCTTTAAGAGGAACCTAAAAGATCACACAAAAACAAAACTACAAACATAGATCTCTTGGATCTAAGGTTAGTGAGTTTTTAACTCAGGGAGAAAGTGTGTTAGAAAGGGGTGAGAAATAATGAAGAAATGGCTCACTATTTATAGAGGAAAAATCCTACTGTTCCCCGGATCCCACGGATCCCTACCACAAGGGATCCGTCTAGCACAAAGCTAGGGATCAGTGGAACGCTCCTCTTTGCCCATGGGTATTTTGGTTATGGGTCATGGGTCATGGGTTATGGGTTGAACCATGGATCTTTGGCTAGATACAATGTATCTTTGAGTGCAATGCACTTAGTCACTTGGGTATGGGTTGATCCATGGGTTATGGATATTATCCATGTATGATACAAGCATGATGTCATGCAATGGGTTATGGGTCAAGATCCATGGGTTATGGGCTTTGGATTGTACCCAACTACATTCAATGTATTTGCCCAATGGGTTGTGATACTTAAGTTTCTACCCATTTATATTACCCAATATACTACATACTAGTTATGTGTATATTTTATCAAAATATGTAATCACTAGTTGTTGTACATATGTATTACTAAACCATAAAATCACTTATACTTGTTTTAGTGTTTTATGTGAAAATGTGAATATGTTAGAAACTATTAGTTCAAACCATTTACGTATTTGTTTCGTTAATTTGATTTTACGTTTGTTATCGACAAAACATTAGAAGATCGTAAAATATAAATAAATGTTTTTAAGGCTTATTTGTATTAACAATCTCCCCCTTTTTGTTGATGACAAAACATAAAATTATTTTAAGGAAAAGCTAAAATTCGTAAAAGTTTGAATTTGTAGTTTTTACTTTCTTCTCCCCCTTTTTGTCGAAACAAAAAGTGTTTGAAGGAAAGCAACACATCGTTTTTAAGAAAAACATGTGAAAGAAGTAAAAAGAAATAGAGAGCAAGTAACGGGAAAGGATCTCGTCTTTACTCCCCCTTGACGAGTCCATCCCTATGCAAGGGCATCAAGTAAGTGATACTAATCTAGTTTGTTTGCAAATAAGTTTGCAAAAGATTTCGTCTAAGAGACGAATGTGCTCCCCCTTGATGATTGCAATTTTGCAAGGGGATGTCACGAAATGTAGACCTAGTATTGCAAGTAATTTGCAATGTATTGCTTTGACAAAAAGCTCCCCCTAGCTTTAGGATGTCAAAGTCTTCATGTGTAAATTGAATAACTACAAAACAAATGTTAGAAATCAAGTATAATTCACAATTTCCTGCAAATGTGGTCCAAGTTAGTAGAAAATAGATTTCTGTCTCACGGATCCCGTGGTTCCCTCCTAGTAGGGATCCGTCTAGGCAATTCTGAGGGATCCGTATTAGCTGATTAATTTCAGCAAAAGGTGATATAACAAGTAATGTTATCACAAAAATGAATACAAAGTAATCATATGCTTAGAAAAATAACAAGTAGCATGTAATTCCATTTAATAAAACTAGAGTTATGATATACATGACTCCAAAAACTAAGGAAATAAGAAAATACATGACTAGGAATTTCTAAACCAACTATCGCTTGATGCTAGGACACCACTAAAATCTTCTAGCTCAAGTTTTGTTTAGGTTTGATCTTGTCGAAACGTTCGAGGAGATGATAGAACATGAAACGTTGGTCTTCTCGTACTTCATGTATCAAACTTTCAACATGTTGATAATGATAGCAATCTTTGTCATGGCTAGGTAGTGGTGGTGGAAGAAATGAAATGGCTTGATGCGAAGGATCAAGTGAAGCAGCTTGTGGAGCTTCAAACGATGGAGGAATTGGTGGAGGCACATTTGAGAATGGCTCAACCAAGAATGATGGTGGTGGTAGAGAAGTGTCAACTTCCATATGGTCGGGTGGTTGATTTTGATGATTTCTCATAATCCAAATGGGATTATATGATGGAAACGGCGAAAAGGAAGCCAGAGCAAGTGTTGACTCAACACCTTGATTTTGAACCATTATTCCTCCTAATGAGGAGAATGTTGTCGGCGGAAGTGGATGAGACGGCCTAGGAAGCAAGTCCTCTAAATTGTAGAGATGAGGTGATGATAGTGGGGATGTAAATGAAATAGCTCTAGGAACTAATGGTGATGGTTTAGTGGAGATGATATTGTTTGGTCTAGGAGGTATGGTGGTGTTTGGCATAGGTAGTTTTGTGGGTACTATCTTTTTAGGAATTGGTTTGATTGGATGATGAAGGATCCTATCATTTGTTGGCTTGACTGGAGATGATTCGGTTGAAGAGATTTCGTGTATAACACGCGCCTTTTTCATGGGTGGTTCTTTGGTGGATAAGTTACTACTTGGGGTTTTCCTCATGATGAGATGATTTCAAGAGGTTTGCAAAGATTTCTAAAGTGCTGAAGGTTAGAATGAGAGTGATGACTATGGAGGTCCTAACAAAGTGGTTTATAAACCAAGAGATTTGGCAAGTGCATTTAAGCCTTAAGCCACTAGGATTCATTGGAATGTGATGATTAACATGCACAAGAGTCAACTTCAGAGTTTGCATTGATCTAGGAACTCATTTAAGATGAGATGGAGTGTTTGAGTTAGGAAGATGAGTTGAAATGATTTTTTAGCAAGATTTGACTTAAACTGTCATCCGGATCCCACGGTTCCCTCCTCAGAGGGATCCGTCTAGGCTAATCCTATGGATCCGGATCTCAGCAGCTATGAAAGAGTGGAAATGATGTTTTCTAAGATCTAAGACCTATAACATCTTGAGTGTTTCAGTTCTCCTAAGTGTCTTAAATGAATGGTTTCTTAAGTACTTGAAGGTAATGAGTGATGTAGCTAATGATTGTCTTTTATGGAAGGATTTGGAACTTTCAAGAGTACCAATGGATGAGCAAGGATGACACTAAAGATGAGAGTGTCAACTGAAGCTAAATGGTCCTAGAGATCAGGTTGTGACTTAGGATAGTGTTTTGGAAAATATCCTAGAAGCTTTGAGATGGGAAGAACTAGAGTTTGATCAACTTTGATCAATTTTGAGATGAGGATGATTTATGATCAATTTTGCCATAATCGAAAGATTTCTAAGACTAGATGTGAGGGATGAAGTGTGAGTTTAAGAGCGGAAGAGTAATGGATAAAAAATGAAACAATAGATCTACAAGCGTTTTTAGAATGTAATCTAGGTGAGTTATGTGCGAGTAGGAAGGATCTACCTATCTTGATAAGGACTTAATTTTCCTTAAGACACTATGTTTAGTGTGAGGTGTTCTAAGGATATGTTTGAAATATAATGCTTGCAATTGCATTTTCTGTTTTCCGGATCCCACGGTTCCTTAAGTGTAGGGATCCGTCTAGCACAAACTTTTGGATCCGCCCATCTACTCAGCAGAACCTTTACTAAAGGTATGCAATGATCTTGACAATGCATTATATCCCAAGATTGATTTAAAGAGGTTCTCACACCAAGATATCAAATGTAATATGTTTTATTTCATGAGGGGAATTGGATTACATTGATAAAGCACGAGTACAAAAGGATTGATCCTATTTGAAAGATTACTAAGTTCCTTAAGTGTTTTCGCTAGATGGATCATCAAATGGTTGATGAGTGTTGGCGGATGCAGGAATGAAGAACGTCTTCATGAGGGAAATGTTCAGCGGTTCCATCATCTTGTTCACAAGTACGTACAACGGACTTTGAAATTGAGGATGAAATTGCATGACATTATGATAGAGGCGCGTCAAGAACATTCCATATGGAATGAGTTTATTCTTGGAGCCTTGAAGATTTGTAATTCGCCTTGCGAAGAAGTAGGCGAGATTGTAAGGTTGTTGTGTTAGCAAATAGTACAACATGTGAGCACAACAAGCGGGAAGAATTTCTCGATTTCCCTTAAGACTCCAAACATTCTCACGCAGGATGAGTGCAAGAGGCTTGTACTCTTCTCGGATGTCCCGTGTGAAGATAATGTTTGGATCGGAGTAATATGGTCGAGGTTTGCATATTATGCGATTTAAATCTTCCGTGGAGGGTATGTGTGAACAATATGGCCTATTTTCTTCACGAAAGTTGAAGAGAGAATCAAGAGACCAATCTTCGGTGAAGGCACATTGTCCATGGTTTGGAATTCGGAGGATGTGAGCAAAATGCCCAAGGGTTAAAGTAAACTTTTGGTTTTTGATATAAAACCAAAGGGATAGAGAGCGATCCTCGTTACGAACGAGTTCGACTTGACGGAAGAATTCCATTATGAACCTTGGACATATCTTCTAGTTGATTTCAAGAAGACATTCTAGTCCTATGGCTCGGAAGGAGGTATTGATACCTTCTTCGAATTGTAGAGACGTGTCTACAATACGTCCTTCGTGGAAGTGACAGTTTTCGAGATTATTGAATCCACGGACTTGATTGCCAGGTGTGTTGGGTTCAAGGGAGATGTTCGGAGTGTAGACGCTAGTGAGTGAAAAATCAAACTCATATTCATGCGTCATAGTTGAACCTATACAAATGATGAGTTAATAAAAAGTGAGGTTTGTGATCAACCTATGATTATCTAATGTTTTTACTAGATTTTTATTAACAATGGTTTTTTAACAAGAAAGACACTTAACTTACTTATGGTTTTGACAAATTAGTGGAGTATTACTTTTAGAAGAAAAGTGGTTTTTAATTTGCATGACAAAAACTGTCCTCCAGTAGGACGGATCCCACGGTTCCTTTTCAAAAGGGATCCGGCTAGTATAACTTCCGGGATCCGTAGATCTGTAATTACAGAAACAGATTTTATGAAAAGCATAGGTTTTTAGATCTCATAGTTTTATACCAGGATATGTGTTTTAACCTACATTTTCTTTTAACATGCATACATGACTTCTAATGTATCACGAAAAGAAAGACATAAAACAAAGAAAAATGATAAACATATAATAACCTAGATAACTAGATTATTAGTAATATTTCATTTCAATACTAAGAATGATACAAAGGATTGGGTATATAACCCCAATGTAGATTAACAATACAAAGTAAATGTCTCCGTATGTGAACTTAATCATAGGGAACACAAGTGCGATGAGTGTTAAGACGATGAGTACGAAGGCGATGTAAACCATGTTGAAGATGATCCTCCTTGGTTTCGGTTGAGATGAAGTGGAGAGGAAGATGAAGTTTTGAGTGAGAGGGAATTTTTGAAATTGGAAAATTTGAAAAAAGTGGGGTTTTGATAAAGTGGGTCGACGGTGGGGTTATTTATAGGGAAGGAAGAATTTTTAAAATTCATGTTTTGTTTTATTATTGGATTAAAAGAAACAAAACATAAGTTTTATATACCGCGACTTTAGACGAGAAATAAAACACGTATGTGAGAAAAAGGCTTCCTAATGAAGCTTCATGTAAGACATGTATAAGCACAAAGGATAATCATATAAATACCTAAATAGGTATACTTAATTATCAAGCAAAGTAAAAAAAAATCATACCTCTACCGCACTTAGGAATGTCTTTACAAATGACACAGCAAATGTCACTTAGACGATTCCCACTCCTTTGCATTTAAGATACCTTCTTAAGGAAGGTATTCTTGTTACCAAGCGACTCCTAAAGCTTGGTGGGTATGAGCTTTAACTAATCAACATGACAAAGAAGATTAGTGCAATTAAATGAAAAGGTAAATAAGAAAAATGTTGTTATCAACTCAACATCCAAACATATAGTTTTAAAAGACATGGTGTTTGTTTATATGAAAAGCCTTCTTTGTAGTTTTCAATTCCATGGATCGTATCAAGTTTTTAAAGTACAATATACTTCAACAAACTTGGTAACGAAGCTCTGATGCCAATTGTGGAAAACTAGAAGGGGGGGTTGAATAGTTTTACCAATTAAAACTTCCTTTTAATCTATTTAGATAGACTTATGTCAATATATTTGGATGTGTGTGTTGGATGTTGATAAACAAGCATATAAAGGTAAGTAATGAAAAGAAAAGGGTAAGAAGCACAAAACCACAACACGAGTATTTATAGTGGTTCGGCTACAAGGACACCTTCCTTGCCCTACTCCACTCCCCGAGTCACCTACTCGAGAGTTCGTAATCACTACACCAATCTCCTTATGGCGGAGAAGCCTTCACAACGTCGCCTACCCTTTTTTCGGTGCTAGGCTAACCACCGGGTTCTTTCACTCCAAGGTGAACCACACCTAGACAACGTCGCCTACCCTTTATAAGGTACTAGGCTAAGTACCTAGTTCTTTCACTCCAATGTGAACTACACCTTCACAACGTCGCCTACCCTTTATTAGGTACTAGGCTAAGCACCTAGTTCCATTGCAATGGAGGAACTACTACCACACTACACCAACGACTAATCCCAAAGGAGATCTACTCCTTTACAACATCATCAAGGATATCAATATCCTTGGATCTAATACTAGTCTATCTTGTACATCGAAACACACCATATTGAATGTACATCTAAGGCACCTTTCACTAATGCCTTTGTAAGATATTAACTTTTCAATTACACATCATAACATTAACACATGAGCACATAGATGGTTTTAGAGAGAGAAAGAGTGGGATATTCTAGTGAGAGAAACTTGTGGAATATTAGATTATCAAAGAACATCCAACCCTCTACCTTGCAAGGTAGAGGGTATTTATAGGTTACAGACTAAACGACCTCCTGACGGCCTGTGGATCAGGGATACATTGGGTAAAGACCCGACCTTCTTCCACGGTGTTGCACTAAACTATTTTACACTACTAACTAACTACGTAAACAGTAACTAATGACCAATCCACGAGCTAACTTATGCTAGATAATAGTTGGGGTGACCGACTCTTTCATCACTGGAATATTCTAATTCCTAACAATCTCCCCCTAAGGGAGGTCACCCCATGAATTACATTTCAAATCATAGCATTCTAGTCTTGACAAAGTTCTTGAGCTCTTAGTCTTTCATACATCAACATTGTAAACTTAGTGCATAGGTGGTGCAACTTCAAAGACTGCAAAGATTTGTACTTTAAATAGGAGGTCCATTTCTGAATCACGAGATAGTAAATATGAGCCATCTTTTGAGATCATCAGCAATCAACAATCTCTGACACATCCTTCGTGGTGTTAGTATTATGTGATGTTGTGACTTTAGGACCGACATGCTCACTTTCTGGGTCATGAAATCTTCTCATCAGAGTAGCGGAAGCATTTGTTGAATCATGATATTGGCAGCATCGTAGCAGAAGCTTGGTGTGAAAATATCAGAGTCATTGATGCACTAATCATGATTTCTTTTGAGATGAATGTGTTAGTGAGCATGCGGCTATGGATTGACCGCTTCATTCTGATCAGCTGCAAACGTCGGGCATACCTGCATACAACAGTTAGCAACAAATCGCACGAAAGTGTCTTTGATCACTTTCGATGAATTGAGGTACACGGCCCACGGTTCCCCGTTGATCAGTACAAGTACTGCCTGTGATCAGGTAGGATTCCTAAGAATCTCCTTGACAGGGTTTCGCAGCTGTTCTAGCTGTTCTCAAACCGGAACGTCTCAAAGAAGACAACACGGAGTGAGTGAACCAGCGAATGTTAAGTCCACTGATTGATGAAAAGAGATTTGAAAAACAATCGTGTATTGCTCAATAGAAATTGTTTTTGCAATACAACGAAGGTTTTATCGAAAATCAATTATCAATCATAAAAATACCTTTTGGTTTGAAGAATGAGTACACGGTCGATGTGCTAAAGAAAAGAGTTTATAAGCACAAAGACCGGTTTTTCAAAGGTATCCGTCAATCCCTAACCTGAACCAGGATTGATTCAAGAAAATGAATCGCCCCATTGTTTCTGTTCAGTTGTCACATGGTTGATCCATATAATAGATCTCACATGCCACCTACCAGGAGCTTGTTTGATGTTGGCTCCAGAAGGCTTTCCATCTTCATCGTGAATATTTTCATATCACTCGGATGTTCTGGCAATACCACAAGGATAATGCGTAGGACTCTTAATATGTACTTACTTTCCACATTGTGTGAAACAGCAAGTCTTCAATAATTTAGTGTCCTAATGAGATATTGTGAAGATCTCGTGGCTCTAGACTCAATTTGTGCATATTTGGATCCTGTGCCGGAGACTAGGGAGAGGGTCTCCTACTTCAATATCAACCATCTCTAAAAGAAAGTCGATAGATAATGTCGGTTCCCCGTGAGAATGAAACAAGCCCTTTTAAGAGGAACTTGAGTGGTTTGGAAAGTTGAAGTGCAGTGCGTCACTGGGTCCATGACGTCTTGTCTTCAATACCGATGTTACCATCAGTAGCATATGAATTGAACCCGGTTTCTGCCCTAAGGTTGAATAAATGGAGGGCTATATGTTTTCACCCTTTTCTCATTCAATTCTTTTTAATTCTTCAACCCCTTCAGTGCTTACCGAGACTTCATAGCTAGAACCTTGTTGGGTTTATTCCAGTACTAGCTCAGTCTTAGTCCGCACACTTCCCATATCTCACATTACTCCTTTTATCATCATACCTAAGGACTTCTACACTAACTAGTGGATTGTCCCTGGGTAGATCCCTCCGGTTCTGGCGGATCATGGGAACCAATACCTAACCTTATCATCCTTATATCACCGTACATAAAGTAAAGTTTGTCGGTCTATTTGGTATTGTTCATCTGCCATTGGATCCACTTGAAAACCATTTGAAAATCAATTCAGATACTTGTGATATATAATCAAAGCATTTTGTACCTGAATTGTTTTTGATATTTTTTAGAACGAGAACTCCCCCTCAACATGTGCATCAAGTATTTGAGAAATGTTAAGCACATGGAGGCAAGAGAAAGAATTAACTTCTTTTGATTACCATTTTCTAAAAGATATCAACATCACTTCCCTCAAAAGATCAAGTTGGAATAGCATTTCCGGGAAGGATGAGGTTTCCATAAATTTGCTCCCCCTCAATATGTGCCTCGAGGTTGAAAAGGGTTTTGCACATACTAGAGGGAACCTTTTATCATCAAAGGATTAGAAGCCATGTGATCAAGGTACTTTAAAGTATTAAATTGTAGTGTACCCTGATGACTTGAATTAACAAAAAGAGTTCTCCCCCTTAATATATGCTTCGAGATTCGAAAACTTGTTTAGCACATATAAGGGAGAAGTATGCACAAAAAATTGGTCATCTTATCTTTTACCATCTTTCATATTTATATCACATTTTCTCCCCCGATCAAAAATCTTAAATCCTTTGAGATTTTGGATCTCAAGTGATTTAAATAAGTATGAAGTAAAATATTTGTAGGAGAAAAATGTGTCCAATTTTATATGATAAAGAAAAAGAACAACACAGATGTTTCCCCCTTTTTCACAAGGGGAAACCATAGTACAAATCCTAGCACTATTACATGTGTCACATTTGTTCATATTAAATACACCACATATAACACACAGTTAACAAAACATAAACGGTATTCCGAAGAAGCCTTCATTCAGTTCTTTGAAGAAGTTTGTAGTGACCATCACGGAGCCTTCCACCAACAAAGCTTTCAAGGCTGCGGAAGATCCTTCGTGTCTTGAGTCTTCGACGGATTGCAGCAATGAAATGTTCACACCTCTTCACGTCATCATCAGTCCAGAACGTAGTTTTAACCCAAGATCTCATATCAAGTTTGGCTTCTTTCACTCTGGAGTCAAGTTCTTCTTCGACCATTTTGAGCGTACCATCACTAAACTTGTACAGTTCACATAGACGCATAAGCATACGTGATCCATATCTGTCGGTGAAGATGACGGCTCTAGGGGTGTCAAGAACTTTGTATTCACGATGAAATTCATGCCCCGCTGCACTCCATTGAGGACTTGTGAGGTTGACCCTGGTTTGGTAGCTTTCAATGCCAAGCTGAAGGTCCTCAACTCGTTTCCGAATGACTAAGCCCCTGATCCAAAGAGTGACAGCTGCAGAGAGGGCCTTTTTCTCACGTACAGGTAAGTGCTCCAGGTGTCCTTGAAGATTTAAGAGATAGAGATCTTCGAAATCATTGGGCAGAAGATGTTTGAAGTCGTTCTCTTCAATGGTATACATTTTGAAATCAGCTCTTTTAAGGACAATCTTCTTCAAGTACTCATATCCATACATCGGGAAGATCTCTACACTGACAACGCTTAAGATTTGTAGTTTTGATCTGACCTCATTGCGTCTTTTATCAGCGCCATGTCTTTCAATGTAGAACATCTTCTTTTTGAACCACCAGTGGGAAATACCATAAGACGCTGCAATATCATACTTTTGTTCTTCATTTGCCCAGAATTGATCAGGAACCATCTGCTCAAGCCCCTGATCAGAATAGGTTGCAGCTTTCATCTTTGAAATAGATAGAGCAGGGCCTTCTTTCCGCAGAGCGAGCACACAGATAGTCCAAGTCGTGATTGAAGAAGAATTCCGCCTGAATGGTTATCTGACCAGGTTCACCACCAAGAGGAAGAGATTTGTTGACATTGAAGCGACTGATTTGCTCACTGACTTGGTCATTCAGCATCTTATGGCATTCTTCCATCTGATATTGAAGATGGTTTGCATCAGAATGGAAGACTTTGACAATTTCGTAGGCTTGACCTTCAAGATCTCTTGGAGTAATGGATGAGATACTCTTCCGCTCACAGAACCATTTGATAAAACTTCCCATATCGCCAGTGTAGTGCAGAAGAGAGTCTTCGGCTGGAACTTCATAATTACTGGTGATAACTGATGCCCAATTGATGTCAGGAATCATAGAGTCAGACTCTGGGATGGTCCATGTGGGTTCAGGAGTAGGAGGTCTATCTTCCATGATGCAGCTTAGGATAGTGTCTCTTGAAGGTGCAACTCTGGATGTGCAAGTGCAATTCCCAGCCAAGTAAGAATCAAACCAGTCTTCTGAGGGTTTAGGAATATGCTTTGTTGATGCATCATCTTCATCTGGTTCTGAGTCAGCCATGACCTGAGATTCTTCGTTAACCATTTGATCATCAGGAATGAAGGTGGACGAGGATGTGAACCTGGAATCAACCGTCGTCCAGGCAGCAGATTTTTTCTGATTACTCTGCTCTTTTGTTGGATCTGATTGACTGGAAGATTTCGGAGGTGATGATGGTGGTTGTGATGGAGGTGTGTTGGTTGTAGTAGAAGGATTACCAGATCCAGAAGTTCCCGCTCCCCCAGTTGGTGGTGGGGGAGGTGGTGGATCTTTGCGATCCTTTATCAATGCTTCCATTACACTTGTTCTCCTTTTCTTTTTAGCTTCCTTTTCTCCGACTTCAATCTTGAATTGCTCATAATTGTCGAACTTGATGGATTCTTCAAGAGCCTCATAAAGTTTACTGTGAACCTCATGCTTGTCCTCTTCAGCCTCATACATCCTTTCACACAGGGCTGCTCTCATATCGGAGATGGGGAGGTCCTTGAATCGTTTGAGAAGTGGAGCCTCCATTGCCCATTCCACGGCATCCTTGACTTCTCCTTCAATAGCATCAGTAACTGCTTCATTGAAGTTGAGGTGCTCTAATCGGTAAACACGATCCACCAGAGAATTAACAGATTTAGGAAGTTGCCTTTCCAGTGCTTCAATCCTTTTAACGGCTTTATCCAGTAGTTGATCAGAGGTGAGAATCTGTGGAGGGGAAGCAGGTGGAGTCACCTCATCTGCAATAGAGATAACGGGTTCTGGATTTGGTGACATTGTTGGTGGTGTTTGTACGGTTGATTGAGTAGGTAAGGGAGGTGGAAGTGCAGTTAATAGTGAAGATGCAGTCATTGGAGGAATGGTGGACGTATCTTGACGAATGCTGACATTATACATGGATTGTGCAGAGTCTGAGTTTTTGTCATTAAGGAACTGATCACCAAAAGAGAAGACATCATCAAGATTCTTAAGTGAGGATAAAGAGTTAGTGGATAGGTTTGGTTCATCCATCTTCAAGGTCTCGTCAGATCTTGTCTCAAGGTTCTCCTGTGAGCCCTTTTGTAACAGAGTGTCAACATTCAGGTCAGATTGAGTATCACCAAGTGAGGGAGATTCCTTAAACGTTTCAGGCGCCTTAACCACTCCAGATTGTTCTTTAGTGTGTGATGGTTCTGTTCTTCTCTTCAGCTCAAATTGATTTGTGGTGCTTGATGGAGAGGATGAGATAGTTAAGAGCATGTGTGCAGCTTGTTCAGTTTCAACACTTGCCACCCCTTTACCTTTGTCATGTGTCATTGGGGTTGGCTGTCGAGGTTGTTGAGGGGGTTCTCTTAACACAACACCACCTACTGGAGTTTTAGCATTCAGACTTTCTAGACTTTGCTGAATTCCAAGTTGCAAATCAGCATCATCTTCGTCAGTTAGCCTGGTGACACTCCTTGGAATCTCAGTTTTCTCTCCAATCTCCTTTTCCACCTTCTTCCTTTTTACTCTCAGCTTCTTGGATGCAGGGTCAGACTGTAGAGACCTTTCAAGTCTCTTTTTAGGAAGAGAGGCATAGGATGCTTGTGAGGCTGACTTGGTAGCAGTGGGTTGTGAAGGAGATGGTGTAATATCAGCAGAGAGTTTGTTTGCCCTTTTTATGTATTGCTTGAAGTAGTCCTTCTTCTTGATATCATCTGTGAGAAGACGATCAGGAATTGGCAATCCAAATACTTCTTGATCCGAACCTCTAGGAACAAATTTCAAGTTTCCTAAAACAAATTCATGTTCTGCTTTGTGTAGAGTTGATTCAGACCTAGGAGTGAAGTTGTGAGTTTGTTGCAGATACTGGATGACAAGTTTGGAGAATCTGATGCTGGGAATTACGAGTTTGTTCTGCTTCTTACGACCTTGAACGTTGTTCAGAAAATAGGTTCTGTCAGATATGAATGAGGTCATTGATAGCGAGAATTCTTCCCAAATACGATCTGAGACATTCACATCAACCCTATTAACGATTCCCCATAGGATTTGCAAGATAGGAATTCTAACTTTATCGAACCCTGATGTTTTCCCAGACAAGCATAAGTTCAGAATGGTTGCAATAGCTCTCCAGGGTTGATACATGTGACCAGTGATAATGTCAGAGGCTCTTGAGATACTGTTCTGATAGCCCAACCCAATAAGAAATACGATCAGATCGTCAGCTCCAGGTGGAGATACAGAACGAACATCAGGGTCACATGATGTGATTCCAAGAGCTTTGCTCAAAATATCAGAATCAATTGTAAACTCCATATTATCCAGCTTGCAAGAGTATCGTGCTGTGATTTTATTCCATTGAACAGTGTTCCAGAATTGTTGAATGTAGATGGCAGGAATCGAGCATTGCTTGGTAATAGCACCGAAGAAGTTAGTGTTTTGGAGGATGTCAATTGAAACTTTGAATATCGGATTTTGTGGGAGCCTTTGTAGGTCCACATAACAGTTGCTTTTACCAATAGCAGCCCATTGACTTTTGGGAAGGATTTCATCGTCAGAGAGTATTCCGGATGATCCTGAAGGAGTAGCGCTCTTTTCTGGGATAGAACTTGCCATTGATGTTCTGAGTAATCATACAGCCAATAGTGATAGATGGGAACAGGTTAGATAATAACTGGTAAGTGAGACAACATTAACATGGAGATAGTGACTCAGAATGAGTCCCCAAAACACATACAAAGAAGGATTGAGTGGCATAGATTACAAATATATGACAACATTCAGGTATATGATAACATTCATAAATGAAGTATATCAATGAAGTACATTCATACCAATAAATGATTACATGACGAGCTTCAAGGGGACTTAAAGGACACAAAGAAGCAATACATAGAGAACATGACAAGAATCAAGATACACATAACAAAGTGATATAACACATATGTATGAGGCAAAAAGACATTTGGCAGTCGTGAGAGAACCCAAGTACCTTAAGCTTAAACAGAGATGTCATAACAGTTTACATAGAGTAAGTTAATTCAACCAGCCGAATTATGGGATCCTAGGAGTAGTGAGAGCGAAATCATTATTGGCAAAACTTAGAGCATTTTAAAATCCTTGACCCTAAGACTACTTCTCAATCATGAACACTGTTATAATCTTGTAAAAAACAAGTCGTCATCTAGAGCCACGGACAAGCCACAAAAGGATTAGCACTCTAAGTCGCTAAGCAAATATGCTAACATGTAAGACCAAGTTGCCATGAATAAAACCTAAACCAAGTCGCTACAAGCAGTCAACTAATTCGCTAGGTAATTTAATTCGCTAACTTGAAAATGCAAGTCGCTATCTGCTAATTTGCTAACCAAGTCGCTAGGATAATTCGCTAGCTCGTAAAGTCAAGTCGCCATGTACAGTAACTAGGCCAAGTCGCTACAAAGAGGTCAACTAAGTCGCTAGGTTATTAATTCGCTAACTTGTAAATACAAGTCGCTAGTTACTAACTCGCTAACTAAGTCGCTGGAAGCTAGTGAGCTAATTCGCTGCGGTGACGTATTCGCTATGTAGAGCTCTAACTCGCCATGAAGAACATTCATACTAAGTCGCTACCAAGAACAATCTAACTCGCCACCAAGAACATACCTAACCCAACCCATCAGTCTGATCCATTTTACTCATCCATCAATGTATTCAACCAATATAGTCCAAACAATATAATCCAAACAATGTATAACACGTTCAATCATTTTATAAGTAACACACATACGATTAACAAAGAAGATCCGAACCTAAGCGAGAGGGTCAACAAATCACACTACGCGAGCACTGAAAGGATCTGGAAAGAGTGATAAGTTAGACACTAGTCACTAAAGCATAAGACAATGACAAAAAGAGGGAATTAAAGCAAACCTTAAGCTAAGTCGCTAGTAAGAATGAGAAGACGAAGAAAGAGAAAAACAACGAGAGAGAGAAGAGAGAAGAAATAATGTAACTCGCTAATGGGTAACTCGCTAGGGGTATATAACCTCACTTAGGCAATATGACACAAATGGTCCTTGTGGTTATGAACTAAGGTGGTAATACGCTAGTGCACCAAAAACTTACACTATATGACAAGTTTGGTCCCTATGGTATTAGTGAATGAGTGGTAATAATATGCTAACACGGATAAGATAACGTCTCTAGCATTGATTATAACACTGATCATCATGAAGCAATTCAATTCAACATTTCAACACATAGGCAAATCTCATGAGCAAAATGTATAACCACAGCCAGATATTTCAAATGTATAACCAGTTAGTCACACAATCAGGAAATCACCACATAGTACAAATAAACAAGCATCATATCCAGCACAGAAGCCAATGGTGTATAAAGCAAATCTCCCCCTCAATCAATGTCAACACAGAACATTGATTGATATTACCCGAGCCCATTAAACTACCAAGAATATATCATTTGTTCGAACTTCATCTATGATCCCGTGCCATTATTGAATGACATTTCTAGGATCGTAGATGTTATCGATAACAAGGAATATATTCATTATTTGATTGAAAAAAAATGATAAAAATGATAAAATGATAACAATGTCAAGAAAAGTTTTTTTTTTTTTTTTTTTTTTTTTTTTTTTTTTTTTTTTTTTTTTTTTTAAACTTGATTTATACAAAGACATGAAAGGACGAGTCCAGATTCGAAATGAATAGGAGTCAAAGTAAGAAGTACATCAACTCTGGCAAGCTATAGCTCCTGAATGAGCTATGTTCATATCTGAGGGGAACCAAGTCATGAAATTCCTGATTGAGTTGAGCATTGTACCTGAAAAAGACTGAGAGCACATTGTACTTGAAGCACATGTAGACTTGTACATAGAAGGGTTAGTGACATGTTTAGTCTCACATTTAGATGCAACACAGTATGATCCAGACATATCATTAATGGGGATCCTGTTAGGTTCTACATTCTTGAAGAATTTACCTGTGGGAATCCACTTGAGGCATGATTTAGGAATGTAAGTTCGTTTAAGTCCTGTATACTTAAATAATCTGCCAGTGGGGATCCATTTGAAGCCACAGTGAGATGAACTAAATGAGTGCACACCCTTCTTTTGACTATTTGTCTTTTTGTGATCTGAGAATCTCTTAGGGGATTGATCTGTCAGACTATGTTTTGCATGATATCTAGTTAAGCTTGTAGCATTTTTGACTTATGGGTGATGTTCATTATTCCTGTGCTTTGGATTCAACATATCTGAATTAGGCAGTGAAGTGACTGGTTTTGACAAAACAGACTTGTGATCAACTTGGGATGAAAGCTTAGATTTCAATGGTTTAGCTCTTTCAGACCTAAAGGCATTAGGTTGTTTAGTAACTGTTCGTTTCAAGTGGTTCTGAACCGTTGACTTTCCCAAAGTTGAAGGTTTTGCAAACTTAGTGTTCATCCTATTTCCAGCATACTTCCTGAGCTCATTTTTTAGGGCAACAATATTGAAACTCTTATCCTGAATTTGTGCTTTGAGGTCATCAATATCTTTCATCAATAGATTAGATTGATTGATTAATTTAGAGTTTGCATCCTCAAGGTTCTTTCTTAACTGCTCTTTTTCTCTTAGAAGGTTGGACACACATAGAGCTAGTTCAGAATTCCTAGAATCTAGTGTATCACTCATCTCACGACTGTCACATTTCTGGGCTTCTGAAAGAAGTAATTTCAGATTACTTATGGTCGAATCTTTGTCCTGAATCTGGGATTTTAACTGATTAATTTCAAAAAATTCTCTAAATTCTGGAAGTTCCAGATTACTACACTTTTTATTTGCATACAAAATTTCATCCTTACGTTGTATTTCAATTTGCAAAGAGATACAGTGTTTTTCAAGATTTGAAAATTTGTTTGAAAGCTCATCATATACCCTTTTTTCAATCATGTTGCATGCATTAGATTCAGACAAGACAAAGATTGATTCCACATTGTCATGTTCTGGGTAAGAATCATGTACCTTTTTGTGAGAATTGATGTGATCAGATAAGAGTACCTTGTCGATTGATCCCTTTTCAGACTCTGAGAATTTGAAATCAGTGTTGTCCTCTACATCTTTTTCCATCACAGCTGAGATTCTGCAAACAGTGTCTTCTGCTGGTTCAATTGAAATGAAGCATGACACATTATCATTGTTCCATGGACACTCTTGACACTCGTTCAATTCCTTCATCTTGTTATTCTCATTAGCAGTATCTTCAATGTATGTTTCCATATTACTCATAAGTTGAATAAAGGAGTTTCTGAACTCATGAATTTCCATTCCCGTGTGTTTCTTGAAAGACATTCCAGTCATGATATCATCAAAGTCAGATGAGTATTCTTCCCGGATAAGTGGTTGAAATTGGTTGACGATGGTTTGGAGGGCAGCATGAGAATCATCAGTTGAGAGCTTTTCTTTGGTGATTTGAACCCTCAGTCGATCTAGGTTAAACAATACAGCTCTTGTTAAAGTGGGAAAGTCCTGACGAAGAATGGCACAGCTTGTTCGATCCATGGTTGTTGATAAGAGTAATTTGAGAAGCTGACTGAGATGTTGAAACGGCTCACTGGTGCATTCCACGTTCTTAGTATCATCTGAAGAAGTTAAGTGTGACATATTTGAGTTGTTATGATTGATAAATACTGAATCATTTGGTGTGAGGCCTTCAGATGGGCATTCTGTTTCACTATTCTGGGCTGTTTCATAAAGAGCAAGTACTTTGGTGATTAAAGGATCCGTGATGACTGACATTGTGTTATTCTGAATTACTCCTCAAATCTCTAGAGAATTCAGAGTCAATTTGCTACCAACAAGGTAGTACTAATCCCTAGTCGCTAGAAAATACTACACCAAGTCGCCAACACGCTAAGTCGCTAGCAATAAGTGTACTAAGTCGCTAGCCTTTAACTCGCTACACCCCTAATTCGCTAGAGTCCCAAGTCGCTAACAGAAAACCAAGTCGCTAAGTAGTAACTCGCTACATACTAAGTCGCTAGCCAAATTTGTGCAGTAATTCGCTACACAAGTCGCTAGATATGCAAGTCGCTAAAGAGCAACTCGCTACAGACTAAGTCGCTACCACAAGTCGCTAACCGTAGTGGAGATTCCACTACTTGTACTTTAACTCGCTAGCTCTAACTCGCTAGCTTTTATAACTGTAACTCGCTACAAAACTGTGAAGTAAGTCGCTACCAAGAAACTTTTCCGAGAGCTAAGTCGCTAACATGAAAAACCAAGTAACCTTCACTTTTCAATCCAAGAACAACCCAACCAAGATGATTCAAGCTTACCAAATGAAAACCTAAACACTTTTGATGATTCTAAACATAAAAGTACCAACAAAATTCAAACTTTAACACAAGAGATCAACCAAATGATGCAAAGACCACTAAACTTTTTCAAACTCAAAAACCACCTAAAAACCACTATAAATCCAAAGATGTGTAAGATATGATCTAACCATGGCTCTTGATACCAATTGTAAGATATTAACTTTTCAATTACACATCATAACATTAACACATGAGCACATAGATGGTTTTAGAGAGAGAAAGAGTGGGATATTCTAGTGAGAGAAACTTGTGGAATATTAGATTATCAAAGAACATCCAACCCTCTACCTTGCAAGGTAGAGGGTATTTATAGGTTACAGACTAAACGACCTCCTGACGGCCTGTGGATCAGGGATACATTGGGTAAAGACCCGACCTTCTTCCACGGTGTTGCACTAAACTATTTTACACTACTAACTAACTACGTAAACAGTAACTAATGACCAATCCACGAGCTAACTTATGCTAGATAATAGTTGGGGTGACCGACTCTTTCATCACTGGAATATTCTAATTCCTAACATAGTAACAGCCTTCATATCATCAAAATTAAACTTCTTAAGTATATCAGTAACATACTTGTCTTGGCTAATAAAAATCCCTTCCTTGGACTGCTTAACCTGAAGTCCTAAAAAGAATGTTAACTCTCCCATTGAACTCATTTGAAATTCCTTCTGCATCAGCTGCTCAAACTCCTTAACCATGGACTGTTTGGTAGCCCCAAAGATGATATCATCAACATACACTTGTACTAACATGATATCCTTCTTGTCTCTCTTAATAAACAAAGTCTTGTCTATGGCTCCCCTCCTGTATCCATGTTGTAATAAGAATGTAGAGAGCTTCTCATACCAAGCTCTAGGTGCCTGATGAAGACCATATAAAGCCTTAACCACCTTATAGACTTTGTTAGGATGCGTAGGATCTTCAAAACCTGGAGGTTGTTTCACATACACCTCTTCTGTAATAGTGCCATAAAGAAATGCACTCTTGACATCCATCTGATAGACTTGAAAACCCATATAAGAAGCAAAAGCAAGAAAGATTCTAATAGCTTCAATCCTTGCCACAGGAGCAAATACCTCATCATAATCTACCCCTTCCTCCTGTCTATAACCCTGAGCAACTAATCTTGCCTTGTTTTTGATAACATTGCCTCTTTCATCTCTTTTGACTCTAAAAACCCATCTGGTTCCAATAACTTTCTTCCCATCTGGAAGATCACATAAAACCCAAACCTCTTGAAGTTTAAATTGAAGAAGTTCTTCCTGCATAGCTTCAACCCAGCTTTCTTTAGTCAAAGCTTGAGCAATGTTCTTGGGTTCCTCTTGAGAGATGAAACAGGTGAATAAGCAGGTTTGATGGTCCTTATGATTTAGCCTGTTTTGTTTATACACAAAGCTAAGTAAAGCATTATGAGGTTTTGTGAAACCCTTAGCTTTGTGTCTTGTCATAACTCCAGAAGTAGAAGGACCAATGATTTGATTAGTTGGATGATTCTTATGAATTCGTAAGATTGGAGACTGTGGAACTTCATATGTATCATCGAAGTTAGTATAATCAGCACCTTCATTGGAATTTGTGAAAATACCTTCATCTTCAAGCTCATCATCAGTTTCTTCTAACTCAGGCATGGTAGGATCATCCAAATCATCTAAAGTACTGACAACAGGTGCAGCAGTACTTTGGTTGAAAGTACTGTCCAAAGTACTATAAGAGAACTCTGCAGTCTTGTTCTTCTTCTTTGCCTCTTCATAAGCTCTCCTTTGTTCATCTGTGTAAGAATGTGCTAATACATCTTGAAGAAGCATCTGATTAAGTTCCTCTTGAATAGATTGATCCTCAGCAGATAATGAGGATTGTGGTGCAACAGTACTTTGTTTTGGCGAATCAGTACTTTGCTTAGGAACATCAGTACTTTGTTTTGGACTCATAGGATCTTTATCAGGAATAGCATCAGGTCTAAGATGAATATCATGAACAACATATTGAATATCTTCTTCATTATGCAAAGGTTGATTTTCTTCTCTAACAGGTACATAATTCATTGAAGGAGATAAAATCTCAAGATCAAACATCCAATCAGGACCCTTCCCTTTCTCATTGTCTTGATCCTCTAAAAACTCAACATGAAGACAATCTTGAATCTTCTTAGTAACTCTGTTGTAGACTCTAAATCCTTTACTGTTAGTGCAATATCCTAATAAGTAGCCTTCTTCAGACTTGCCATCAAACTTCCCTAGATTATCAATGGTGTTCAAAATAGTAAGAGGGCATCCAAAAGGTTTCATAAAACGAATGTTGGGTTTATTGCCCATCAGCAATT